>JARQOC010000006.1:104599697-104658708 GCA_033576535.1 Allobates femoralis
TATTTTATTCCCAGGACTCTCCCATTACTTTTGTATAAATGAAATGTCAACCATGTTTTTATATTTTGCGAGGAGATTAAAATAGAGTTTTCAGGCACAGTGGAGATTCCTCCTACACTTTTACAGGGGATTCCACACAAATAAATGATCTCATTACATTGAGATTCCTCGACGACATTAAACTCATAGGTTTCCTTAGAATCCTCCACATATTTCATTAACTAGAATAAAATTGTAAAACGGCGCATATCCGAAATAGCCTGGTGGTGGAATTTTCAATTTAATGGGACATTAAGTAGTCATGTCTGGTGAACTTCCATACAATTAATTCAGCAATGCCTTTTTTATTAGTGGTAAAGTGGATGGAATACATTTTCAATGAAAAACTGACACAGCTCAACATTTTCAACCTTTTATAAAATTAAAATGTAAAATACCTTTAATAGTGAAATACAAATATTTTTGTTTTGTATTCAGTATTATTTTAATTTACGTTCTGTAAATAATTATAGCTATTAAACATTCTGTATCTAGAGCTATTTCCTAATAAAAATAAACATCCATTGTTGTAATAGGGAACCTTTCAGGACGTTTGTACCTCCAGACCTTTCACTTCCTGTCCCTGCTCCTTCCAAGCACATCCCTAACCATCCCTGTCTGACCTAATAATGTCCTATTTTGGCTGTGAATAATGATTTTGATACTAACATTTTTGCATGCAAATGAGGCATCCGGTCTACGATCTGTAGCCTGACTGGGCGGTCTCCAGGGCTCCGTCGCCCCTCCTCCATGCTGTTATCACACCCCGCTGGGCGTGAGAATTCATCCTCCTAATTTGAAATTCCCGCCTCCATCTTTCGTGTGTGATGCACCGGTTGGACCTCATTTCCGGTCCGGTGCATTGTGGGTGATTATCGGGTGTGCAGCTTGGCTTCAATATGCGCACTGCACATGCTCCGGAGTCGGTCTGTACAGCACCACAATGCAAAATGGAAATAGGTCAGCCATGGAAAGGAAGAGTAAGGTGAAAGTAAGGACAGGCGCAGCGCAAAAAGCCCACACTTCACAAACAGGAAAATAGAGTAAGGGCAAGGATAGAAAAACCTAACAAAATAAGGGCTGACATGTGGTAACAACGTGCACCTCAAATCCCAGATATCTTGCCTTTAGTGAAATACAGATTGAGAGACAGCCCCTTGGAGACTGTAACATAAAACAGCCACCTGCAAAGGAAGCCTCATGTGTTCCACCGACCAGGAAATAACTCAGCTATGGAACGCAAGGGAGAGTAAGTTGAACAGACATGCACAGTCGATGAAGCTTGAGTTTCACAGGCAGGGAATAGAATAAGGTACGCTGACCAGGGTCTCAGCTTGTCTCACCCACAGGGACCTATTCTCAATAATGCTGCAGACTGATATTGAACTAGCCTTGTCTATTGTTCGCTGCTTTGCTGACGTGTTTGTCTATGCCAAGTCTCCCCTTTAGGACTTTGCCACTGGATTCAATATTGTGTGTTTTATTTCAAATAAAGAATTTTTCTCTGACCGTGTTTTTTAAAAAATTTTCTTACAGGATTGGTTATGTGGAGGTCTCATAGAGACCTAAAAATCATCAATCCAGAGCTTGATTTCAGCTGTCAATTCTGAGTTGTCATGAACCCCTTATATTACTATGATTGCCACTGCATCAGGGCAAAGCGCAGGATTTGGAAATCTAATGAATACGCCAAATTCTACGGCAGCTGCAGACTGCTATTTTTAGCCTGGAGGGTCTCAATATCTAGTTGCCACTCCAGACTGAGAATACCAACCTCTAGCCATGTGATTTATCTTAACTGAGTATAAAATTAGGGTTTTACTAAATTAATTATTTAAATAATATTAAAAACACGAGTGGGGTTCCCCATGATACTCAGCCAATATAAACTGCACAGCTAGGGGCTGCAAGCCGCAGCTGTCCCCATATGTGCACTGAAAATAAAAAATACAGGGGACCGCACACATGTTTTTCAATTATTTATTTATTTTTACATGTGTGTATTTGGTTGCAGTCAGATGCCCTCTGTGCCCAGAGTTTGTGATTGGTTGCCATACACACAAACACATAGGGTGGATGGCGAAAGCAGGGGATTTTGTATGAGACTTAATGAGCATACCCAGGACAAGTGTGAGAGTGGCACTTTTTCACACAGCACTAAAGGTTTGGATTTCTTTTTCCGTTAATAAAGACTTCTATTATAATAAAACTCTAAGGCTACTTCCGTCAGGATGTAACGGTATGCTACATCACATCCTGGCTGAAGTAGCCTCTACACCCACTGTGGGTGTTCTAATATGGCCGCCCGCATACACACATATATACATACACACACACACTCACACACACCTCCATGCACTGTCCTGTCCGCTATACTTATCCCCGGCCCTGCGTCTTCCCCGCCGCTGCCTGGATCCTCAGTCCTCCGTTCCGACGACATGTTGCCGCCCCCGGAGGACTGGATCCAATATGATGTCTGGGAAGACTCGCGAGACTAACCGGACGCCATATTGGATCCAGTCCTCCGGGGGGGCGGCGACATACTTTGTCCAAGATGGCATCCGGAAAGTTTCACGAGACTTCCCGGACGCCATATTGGATCAAGTCCTGTCGCCATCAAGGAGGACTGAGGATCCAGGCAACGGGGAAGACGCAGGGCCGGTGGTAAGTATAGCGGACAGTGCAGTGTGTGTGTGACCGATGACCACCGAGCCACCACACACCGCTGACCTTCGAGCCATCCACAGCGCTGACCACCCAACCGCCGCACAGCACTGACCACCGAGCCACCGCACACTGCTGACCACCGAGCCACTGCACATCGCTGACCACTGAGCCACCGCACAGTGCTGACCACCCAGCCACCACACAGCGCTGACCACCCAGCCACTGCACAGCACTGACCACCGAGCCACCGCACACTGCTGACCACCGAGCCACCGCACACTGCTGACCACCGAGCCACCGCACAGCGCTGACCACCGAGCCACCACACAGCGCTGACCACCCAGCCACCGCAATGCGCTGACCACCGAGCCACCGCACAGCGCTGACTACCGAGCCACCGCACACTGCTGACCACCCAGCCACCGCACACTCCTGACCACCGAGCCACCGCACAACGCAGACCACCGAGCCATCGCACACCACTGACCACCGAGCCACCGCATAGTACTGACCACCCAGCCACTCATAGCACTGACTACCCAGCCATCGCACACCACTGACCACCCAGCCACTGCACAGTGCTGACCACACACTGCTGACCACCAAGCCACCGCCCCCCGCTGAACACTCGGCCACTGCACACCGCTGACCACCCAGCCACCGCACACCGCTGACCATCCAGCCACCGCTCACCGCTGACCACCCAGCCACCGCACACCGCTGACCACCCAGCCACTGCACACTGCTGACCACCCAGCCACTGCACACCACTGACCACCCAGCCACGCACACCGCTGACCACCCAGCCACCGCACACCACTGACCACCGAGCCACCGCACACCGCTGACCACCGAGCCACCGCAAACCGCTGACCACCGAGCCACTGCACACCACTGACCACCCAGCCACGCACAGTGCTGACCACCCAGCCACCGTACACCACTGACCACACAGCCACCCACAGCGCTGACCACCCAGCCACTGCACACCACTGACCACCCAGCCACCGCACACCGCTGACCATCCAGCCACCGCACACCGCTGACCACCCAGCTACTGCGCACCGCTGACCACCCAGCCACCGCACACCGCTGACCACTCAGCCACCGCACACCGCTGACCACCCAGCCACCGCACACCGCTGACCACCCAGCCACCGTACATTGCTGACCACCGAGCCACCGCACACCGCTGACCACTGAGCCACCGCACACTGCTGAGCATCGAGCCACCCACACCACTGACCACTGAGCCACCACACAGCGCTGACCACCGAGCCACCGCACAGCACTGACCACCCAGCCACCGCACAGCGCTGACCACCGAGCCACCGCACTGCGCTGACCACCGAACCACTGCACTGCGTTGACCACCGAGCCACCGCACTGCGCTGACCACCGAGCTTCCGTCCTGCGCTGACCACCGAGCCTCCGTCCTGCGCTGACCACCGAGCCTCCGTCCTGCCCCGCCAGCTCCATCCTGCCCCCCTACCTCCATCCTGCCCCCCCCCTGGCTCCATCCTGCCCCCCCAGCTCCATCGTGCCCACCTGCCTCCATCCTGCCCCCGGCTCCATCCTGCCCCCCTTGGCTCCATCCTGATTCCCCCCCATCCCCATCCTGCCTTCCCCCCCGGCTCCATCCTGCCCCCCCCCACACCATCCTGCTCCTCCGGCTCCATCCTGCTCCTCTGGCTCCCTCCATCCTACCCCGCTCCCTCCATCCTGCCCCGCTCCCTCCATCCTGCCCCCTGCTGTTCTTGCCCCCCGCCTCCATCCTGCCCCCCCTCCGCTTCCATCCTGCCCCCCTCCACCTCCATCCTGCCCCTGGTGCAGGGGGCTTATATACCAGTGCTGGGGGGCCTGTATACCAGTGCTGGGGGCTTATATACAAGTGCTGGGGCTTATATAACAGTGTTGGGGGCCTGTATACCAATGTTGGGGGGGTCTGTATACCAGTGATGGGGGCTTATATACTAGTGATGGGGGCTATATACCAGTGATGAAGGCACTATACCATTGATGGGGCCTATATACCAGAGATGGAGTGCTATATACCAGGATGAGGGGCAATATACCAGTGATGGAGGCACTATACCACTGATGGGGGCTGTATACCAGTGTTGGAGGCTGTATACCAGTGATAGGGGCTATATAACATGATTACCAGGATGGGGGGCAATATATCAGTGATGGAGGGCTATGTATAGAGATGGGGGCACTATATACCAGTGATGGGGGAACTATATACCAGGATGGGGTCTTCTGCATTTCCCACCGTATGCTTATACTCGAGTCAATAATTTTTCCCAGTTTTGGGGGGTAAAATTAAGGGCCTCGGCTTATACTCAGGTCGGCTTATACTCGACTATATATACGGTAAACATATACCGTATATATAATCTGTAGTAAAGTATTAATTGTTAAAAACATTAAAGGGATGTTACAAAATTTATTTCATTGTATGATTATTTGTCTTCATATAGCCAAGTAGCAGTCTACATAAATCCTTTAAAATAGACAGTAATTAGGAATTTCTCCATGAAGAACGTTGTCATAGTAATTCTAGCAGGTGTACGTACTGTAGCTTCACATGCAGTGTATAACAGGTTATTGCAAATATTTCCTCCTTGTAAACAAATGACTCATAGCTCTCATCTCATAAAAATATATAAATGCATTTTAGGAAATAGTTCAACTAAATGTTTGATATATTCATCACAAACTGTTTAGTAACCATATCACTATTTTTTTTTGCATTCTAAGAGCTGTAATTAAGTATCGTATATACTCGTGTATAAGCCGACCTGTGTATAAGACGACCCCCAAAAACTGGGAAAACTTATTGACTCGCGTATAAGCTGAGGGTGGACTCCAGCACAGTGTATACGGCTGCCCCCAGCAGCAGCAGCAGCGCCGCAGGGGGTACACAGGCTGCCTCCAGCAGCAGCAGCAGCACAGGGGGTACACAGGCTGCCCCCAGCAGCAGCAGCACAGGGGGTACACAGGCTGCCCCCAGCAGCAGCAGCAGCAGCACAGGGGGTACACAGGCTGCCCCCAGCAGCAGCAGCGCCGCAGGGGGTACACAGGCTGCCCCCAGCAGCAGCAGCACAGGGGGTACACAGGCTGCCCCCAGCAGCAGCACAGGGGGTACACAGGCTGCCCCCCAGAAGCACAGGGGGTACACAGGCTGCCTCCAGCAGCAGCACAGGGGGTACACAGGCTGCCCCCAGCAGCAGCACAGGGGGTACACAGGCTGCCCCCAGCAGCAGCAGCACAGGGGGTACACAGGCTGCCCCCAGCAGTAGCAGCAGCAGCACAGGGGGTACACAGGCTGCCCCCAGCAGCAGCAGCACATGGGGTACACAGGCTGCCCCCAGCAGCAGCAGCACAGGGGGTACACAGGCTGCCCCCAGCAGCAGCAGCACAGGGGGTACACAGGCTGCCCCCAGCAGCAGCAGCACAGGGGGTACACAGGCTACCCCCAGCAGCAGTAGCACAGGGGGTACACAGGCTGCCCCCCAGAAGCACAGGGGGTACACAGGCTGCCCCCAGCAGCAGCAGCACAGGGGGTACACACACTGCCCCCAGCAGCAGCAGCACAGGGGGTACACGGGCTGCCCCCAGCAGTAGCACAGGGGGTACACAGGCTGCCCCCAGCATCAGCAGCACAGGGGGTACACAGGCTGCCCCCAGCAGCAGCAGCACAGGGGGTACACAGGCTGCCCCCAGCAGCACAGGGGGTATACAGGATGCCCCCAGCAGCAGCAGCACAGGGGGTACACAGGCTGCCCCCAGCAGCAGCAGCACAGGGGGTACACAGGCTGCCCCCAGCAGCAGCAGCAGCAGCACAGGGGGTACACAGGCTGCCCCCAGCAGCAGCAGCGCCGCAGCGGGTACACAGACTGCCCCCAGCAGCAGCAGCGCCGCAGGGGGTACACAGGCTGCCCCCAGCAGCAGCAGCACAGGGGGTACACAGGCTGCCCCCAGCAGCAGCACAGGGGGTACACAGGCTGCCCCCCAGAAGCACAGGGGGTACACAGGCTGCCTCCAGCAGCAGCACAGGGGGTACACAGGCTGCCCCCAGCAGCAGCACAGGGGGTACACAGGCTGCCCCCAGCAGCAGCAGCACAGGGGGTACACAGGCTGCCCCCAGCAGCAGCAGCACAGGGGGTACACAGGCTGCCCCCAGCAGCAGCAGCACAGGAGGTACACAGGCTGCCCCCAGCAGCAGCAGCACAGGGGGTACACAGGCTGCCCCCAGCAGCAGCAGCACAGGGGGTACACAGGCTGCCCCCAGCAGCAGCAGCACAGGGGGTACACAGGCTGCCCCCAGCAGCAGCAGCACAGGGGGTACACAGGCTACCCCCAGCAGCAGTAGCACAGGGGGTACACAGGCTGCCCCCCAGAAGCACAGGGGGTACACAGGCTGCCCCCAGCAGCAGCAGCACAGGGGGTACACACACTGCCCCCAGCAGCAGCAGCACAGGGGGTACACGGGCTGCCCCCAGCAGTAGCACAGGGGGTACACAGGCTGCCCCCAGCATCAGCAGCACAGGGGGTACACAGGCTGCCCCCAGCAGCAGCAGCACAGGGGGTACACAGGCTGCCCCCAGCAGCACAGGGGGTATACAGGATGCCCCCAGCAGCAGCAGCACAGGGGGTACACAGGCTGCCCCCAGCAGCAGCAGCACAGGGGGTACACAGGCTGCCCCCAGCAGCAGCAGCAGCAGCACAGGGGGTACACAGGCTGCCCCCAGCAGCAGCAGCAGCGCCGCAGCGGGTACACAGACTGCCCCCAGCAGCAGCAGCGCCGCAGGGGGTACACAGGCTGCCCCCAGCAGCAGCAGCACAGGGGGTACACAGGCTGCCCCCAGCAGCAGCACAGGGGGTACACAGGCTGCCCCCCAGAAGCACAGGGGGTACACAGGCTGCCTCCAGCAGCAGCACAGGGGGTACACAGGCTGCCCCCAGCAGCAGCACAGGGGGTACACAGGCTGCCCCCAGCAGCAGCAGCACAGGGGGTACACAGGCTGCCCCCAGCAGCAGCAGCAGCACAGGGGGTACACAGGCTGCCCCCAGCAGCAGCAGCACAGGAGGTACACAGGCTGCCCCCAGCAGCAGCAGCACAGGGGGTACACAGGCTGCCCCCAGCAGCAGCAGCACAGGGGGTACACAGGCTGCCCCCAGCAGCAGCAGCACAGGGGGTACACAGGCTGCCCCCAGCAGCAGTAGCACAGGGGGTACACAGGCTGCCCCCCAGAAGCACAGGGGGTACACAGGCTGCCCCCAGCAGCAGCAGCACAGGGGGTACACACACTGCCCCCAGCAGCAGCAGCACAGGGGGTACACGGGCTGCCCCAGCAGCAGCAAAGGGGGTACACAGGCTGCCCCCAGCATCAGCAGCACAGGGGGTACACAGGCTGCCCCCAGCAGCAGCAGCACAGGGGGTACACAGGCTGCCCCCAGCAGCACAGGGGGTATACAGGATGCCCCCAGCAGCAGCAGCATAGGGGGTACACAGGCTGCCCCCAGCAGCAGCAGCACAGGGGGTACACAGGCTGCCCCCAGCAGCAGTAGCACAGGGGGTACACAGGCTGCCCCCAGAAGCAGCAGCAGCAGCGCGCGCAGGGGGTACACAGGCTGCCCCCAGCAGCAGCGCCGCAGGGTGTACACAGGCTGCCCCCAGCAGCAGCAGCGCCACAGGGAGTACACGGGCTGCCCCCAGCAGCAGCAGCACAGGGGGTACACAGGCTGCCCCCAGCAGCAGCAGCACAGGGGGTACACAGGCTGCCCCCAGCAGCAGCAGCACTGGGGGTACACAGGCTGCCCCCAGTAGCAGCAGCACAGGGGGTACATAGGCTGCCCCCAGCAGCAGCAGCACAGGGGGTACACAGGCTGCCCCCAGCAGCAGCAGCACAGGGGGTACACAGGCTGCCCCCAGCAGCAGCACAGAGGGTACACACACTGCCCCCAGCAGCAGCACAGGGGGTACACGGGCTGCCCCCAGCAGCAGCACAGGGGGTACACAGGCTGCCCCCAGCAGCAGCAGCACAGGGGGTACACAGGCTGCCCCCAGCAGCAGCAGCACAGGGGGTACACAGGCTGCCCCCAGCAGCACAGGGGGTATACAGGCTGCCCCCAGCAGCAGCAGCACAGGGGGTACACAGGCTGCCCCCAGCAGCAGCAGCACAGGGGGTACACAGGCTGCCCCCAGCAGCAGTAGCACAGGGGGTACACAGGCTGCCCCCAGAAGCAGCAGCAGCAGCGCCGCAGGGGGTACACAGGCTGCTCCCAGCAGCAGCAGCGCCGCAGGGGGTACACAGGCTGCCCCCAGCAGCAGCAGCACAGGGGGTACACAGGCTGCCCCAAGCAGCAGCAGCACAGGGGATACACAGGCTGCCCCCAGCAGCAGCAGCACTGGGGGTACACAGGCTGCCCCCAGTAGCAGCAGCACAGGGGGTACATAGGCTGCCCCCAGCAGCAGCACAGGGGGTACACAGGCTGCCCCCAGCAGCAGCAGCACAGGGGGTGCACAGGCTGCCCCCAGCAGCACGGGGGGTATACAGGCCCCCCCCCTCACAGTAAAGCCTCCCCATGCTGCCGCTGCTCACTGTAAAATAAATAGTGTTATTAGATCTCACCCTCTCTCCTGGCTGTGCATCTTCCCTCCTTCCTGCTTGTCCTGTGACCGGGGCTCACCGTGATGATGTCACCGGCCGGTCACATGACACGCAGGGAGGAGGGAGGAGGGAGGATGCACACTGAGCCCTGAGAGAGGATGAGAGCTAAAAACACTATTTATTGTACACTGACCAGCGGCAGCATGGGGAGGCTTTACTGTGGTGGGGGCGCCATACTGTTATGGGGAGCCTGTAATGGGATATGCACTGCTCCCTCCGCGGATGGGAATAAGTTATGAGCGGCTCCACGTCACAAGCCGCTCATATTATAGCCTTCCCCCACCTCCTCCAGCCTCCTCCTGCTCCCGGACACAGCCCCCACCTCGTACAAAAGTATATGACTCATGTATAAGCCGAGGGGGGGACTTTTTAGCCCAATTTTTGTAAAATTGCTCAGTACTTGTTTTTATGATTGTCTGCAGTTTGTCAAAGATTAAAAAAAACCTAACCTAATAGACCCTTCAAATAAAGAGATCTTTAGAAAAAGTATTTCTAAGGGTACCTTTAAACGCCGCAACTTTTGACGGCGATAGGAAGCAATCTAACGTGCGCATGCACATTTTTCATGGTTGCCTCAGAACGCCGAAGGCACTTTTACACGCCGCAATTTCGCCCTCAACTTAAGGCAACGTGTCTCCCCGGAAGTTGCCACACCAACAGCGGGAAACATCCAGTAGACTCCCGTCACCGCTTGACACGCCGCAATCGACAAAGGAATGTGGGCGTACCTGTTCAGCGCGGCAAAAACATAGGCGTGCCAAATTGTTTTACACCGCGCCCCAAACATGCTCATTGGACAACGCAATAGAGTCCTGATTGGCCACCCTGCGCTGGAAGGCTGTCTAATACATGACGCCATGTTCTTTTGGAGTTTGGCACCAATAAACACTCAACTATGGCGCAGTGTCAACTGACAGCCAATGGAAACAAAGTAGCCACCACCAATCATCGCTGATGGGGTGCGGTATCCAGCACTCTGTGGCACGCCTCCGGGAAATCAGTAGGCGAAGCAGATTCCATTCCTATCGCCCCTTTACACGCCATAAGCCGGGAATTTCACCTTCATGATTGCCTCTGATTTTGGAGCAGTGCTGTGAAATCGGAACCAGGCACAACCTTTTTTATCGCCGCCAAATTGCCCAATTACACGCCGCAATCTCGAGGCAATTTCACGGCGATGGTGACGGGGCTACAGATTGCCGGTCAGATTTCTCGCCGCGGTTGCGGCGTGTAAAGGTACCTTAAAGACCATTTAGGGCTTTGACTAGTTAAGAGGATGTTAGTTCCCTAAGTACTAGGCATGTTATCATGCACATGCGAGACACATTTAGTTTTTCGGACACCAGACATATGAATCCTGGCTTCAGAGAGGATCAGTTTGTATAATCAGAAATCATCCGCACTTCCGATCATGCGCACTATCCCTCTCTGAAGCCAGGACACATTCACACGGCTTCAGTAGAGTGCTCATGATCGGAAGTGATGACTTCCAATCATGCACAGGGATCCTCTCTGAAGCCAGGACACATACATCCAGCATCAGAGAAACTCAATGCTCAGGGGAACAAAGCATGTGCGACTTAGTTTATAGCTGGAAAAATGCCACTTTTGTAAAGCATGTTATAATGCCCACTGGGGTGGAATAACATGCTAAAAAGGCTAACTTGTTGGGGAACTAATGCCCTTTCAACTAATCAAAGCCCTATATGGCCAGAAGAAAGTCTGTATTTGACTGAAACGTCACACGGCGTGCCTGAGGGCCGAATAAAGGCGTCTACACATCTTTAATGAAGGAGTGCTGCAATCCTTTTTTTCATCAAATCAATATCTGGATATCATAAACAGACATTAGTGATACTTTTTCTAGAGATCTTTTTATTTATACAACTACATGAAGGGACTGTTAGGCAAGTAATTTTGATATGTGCTCACAACTGTTGGTGCATCTGGGGGCACGGAGGACCTGACAGGTTCCCTTTAAATAATTTCTGTTAATAATGTCTTGCTTCTCCAAGACAGCACCAAGCCAATGTTTAAACCTTTAAATGTAACCTACTATATAATTGCCTTATCGTGTCTGACTGTCTATCTCTCTGTAACGAAAATCCTGCGTCGCTGATGGGTCGCCGCAGAGCACAGCGACCAATCAAGGCACAGTCCGGCCGCAAATTGGTGTGGGATTTGAACCACACACGCCATTGCTGCCGTCGGAAGATCAGCGGCGCTGCCGCACAGAGGTCCGTGGTAGCGCAGCCGAGAGATGCATCTTCCAGCTGCTCGCAGCAGTGCGGGATTCATATTCCCCGCCAAGCCGCGGGCTGCTTCGCTGATTGGTTGCCGCCAGCTGCGGTGACCAATCAGTGCAGCGTGTTTTAAAGCAAGCACCAGGAGCACTGATTGGTCGCCGATGAGTGCAGCGACCAATCAGCAAAGCAGCCCAAGGCTTGGCAGAGAATATGAATCCCACACCGCTGATTGGTCACCGCGGCTGGCTGAGCACGTTGACCAATCAGCGGCATGGGATACATATCCCCACCAAGCTGCAGCCCGCTTCGCTGATTGGTTGCCGCGGCTGGGGCACAGGGGAGAGAGAAGGCACAAGGTAGGCAGAGGCTCAAGGGTTTGCAGAGTCATAGGGAGAGACAGCGCACACAGAGAGAGACAGCGCACACAGGGGCTGAGAGCACACAGATCAGAGAGAAAAGCACAAGTAATACAGAGCGCACAGCAGAAGAGACAGCACAGACAGGAGAGCGCACAAGGGGACACAGGCACAGAGACTGCCCTCCCTATGCAATAGCATTCTGCATTCTAGAATACTTGATGCATTAGAATCAGGCCACCATCTAGTATAAAGATATTTGTGCTGCAAAACTATTTAAAACTTAAATTCGAGTGAGCAAGAAATCCAAAATATATATGTTAAACACTTGTCCAGTATATATTAGGTTCCACATCCTTCCCCTAGGTCTGTAACTCAATTACATCTTTTCTCTAAGTCTTATTTAAAGGGGTTGTTCGGTCTAAAATGATAAGTTTGCAATCACTTTATGTGACTAAAGACTTATGAATCCTCTCAGAGTGTTCACTGTGGGTTGTGAGGATTCACTAGTTTCTGAGCCCAGAACAGCGTGTTGGAAGTCGGTCTGACTAGTAGACTCAGTCATCAAGTGGTCAGGCCCTACTCAATACATTGGAATTGAGAGAGGCCATGCCCACTGGAGGGGTTCTGGCCGGAAGCATGCATAAAAGGATTAGCTTCAGGCTATGTGCCCACTGTGCTTCTATTTTGTGCTGTGTCTTTTTGCTGTGTTTGTATGTGCAAAAATGTGGCGCCCCTCTGACTAGGCGCCACAGGGTAGTATTACACCTTATTAATAATGTGTTAACCCTGTAAAGTCATCAGTTCAAGGTTCACTTTATGGAGTCTGTTTTACACCCACCTAGGACCACACCACTTAGAATAGGGGGTCGGTAATTTAGTAGGTCCCAAAGGGGTGGGGTGGAGTCTAAGATAGAGTAGTGGGAGGGAAAGTTACAGTTAGTTAGTTAGTGCTGGGAAGGCAGTCAGTGAGGACTAGCCTGACAGCAATTCTGCTGTGAGGAACCCCAACCTTCACGGGAGGAACCAGGACAGAGAGCAACAGGCCAGGACGGGTTGCAGCCGGCTGGTCACGTTGGGGAAGCATCGGCAGCTCAGGTAGCCGAAGCAGTTAGACGTTTATCTCTGGCTGCAGACCGACGAGCTGCGGGCCCAATATAATCGGGTTGCCGTACGCACCACAAGGTACCTCGCCCCTCAGGACCACACTATATCCAGGACCGCCGAGTAACGGCCCAAGTACCGACGTCGGGGGAGAGTATCGACTCCTGTTAAATCTGGGAAAGGACACCCGTGCCCCACCGTGGGAGATCAAGGGACTGGCGGGAGAGCTCTGCGAGGGTGGAAAGTAAGAAGGACAAGTTAACCCAGCAAGCCATAGAAGGAAGGACATCTAGAGACTCCATAACAGGGAACTTGGAACTGGTGACCAATCCCCGGTAAACTGGACTGTACCGTATAATATCACCATCTGCCGGAACTCATTAAAGTGGAGTAAAGTTGAATTGGACTCTGTCATCCTTCTTGTGGTGCCCGGAGGGCTCAGCATCAGCAGCAGCTCAGCAGAGGGGTAAGAACTGCAACACCAACACCTATCACTACTCGCCTCATCCACAATTTCTAACACCGCTGCCCTGAGGTAATAGCTCCACCTGTAGAGAGCTGCACCACACTCAGCTGCACCCACCATCACATCAGCGGCCTGCTTGCAGCGCCAATACCAGTTTACTGGGAACTACAGGTGGCGTCACGATCCCCTGTAAATAACCCCTTTCTCCCATCATCAACATCTCCTTCAAATGATCACCAGGGCACGGCACCGGGATCCCGTCCACCCGTGACTCCCTATTCAGCAGACCCGGTGACCAAGTACCCCCTTAGCTCTGGACTTATCACAAACACAGCCAAGGCAGCACAAACCTATTGCGGTTATGCTGTGTTTTTACACATAATGTGGAATATCTCCTGAAGAAAATGAATCAAGTGAAACATCTTTTTTGTATAGAGACTTGTGTTAAATACAAAAGAGCAAATGATAAACAACAATTTATAACAAAAAAAAAACAATGGGAGAGAAAATAGAAAACCTAAAGCTTGCTTTTACATTAAATTAGTATGGAAGCACATTATGAATGTGGTTATCACAAATAACAATCACCTGTGATAAACTGTCTTTGCCCATGTGACATGAATTAGCCAAGGAATGATGACTTCAGTGTTTTAAAAACCCACATATTATAAAAGACTTTTGGAGCTTCCGGGTCCAGGTCTAGAATGAGGTGAGCTATACGCTTCAAGTGGGAGTGATGAGCCATTACCTCCAGTGTAGGTATCATGGGTCTGTTGTCAGGAATCTGTCAGCATTTGAAGCAGATGTTGCTCTCTTGGAGGAAACTTTTGCAGTCTTCTAGAGACCTCCTTTAAGCTTTTGCATTGTAGCTGAAGATGCTGTACCTAATATAGGGGACGCAGCTTGATGAAATACTGAGATTTATTCTTTTCTTGAGAAGACTAACTCATTCAACCATTGACGTACCTAAGTGTCACCATCAGACATTGTACTGGAGAAACCGGTCTGTGAAAATGTGTGTCATCTCTGCTGATGGATCCTCTGACCAACTTATTGAAACTTACAACACCCATCCACACTTGTCCTTGTCTGAGCGAAGCTCCAGGTACAATGTTCAAAAAACTCCACGTGTCTCTCTTCGAGAAGTTAGAGGGTGTAGCCAATATCGACGCTGCCATCATCTTCTTCTCTGTTCCTTATCATAGGCAAAGTGCCATTTCATAGGAGACATTACATAATGAAAGAACGCTTCATGTGACATTGCCATTTTGCAGCTTGGGGTGAAGAAAAATGGGTCTGGGGATTTAAATACAACATTCTATATACAGTTTTCATATGACACCAGAGGGAGTTAAAAGTCATTTTCAATAGATCCGTAAAAAAATGGACGCAACCTGATGCACCAGTATTACATCGGGTAGTGGCCTACCTTGTGCCAAGAGGGCCCTGGTGGGGGAGGGGGTGCTAGCAGATGTCGGCAAGGAGCAGGGGGGCGTTGTGCGAGCGGATGTCGGCGAGGAGCGGGGGGGTGCGAGCAGAAGTCGGCGAGGAGCGGGGGGGTGCGAGCAGAAGTCGGCGAGGAGCGGGGGTGCTATAGCTGCTGCATCTCCTACCTGCGCCGAGCCGTGCAGAGGGGAGGAGGGGCGGGATCAGCCGATGGAAGCAGGAAGCTTCCCTTAGTTAACCCCCTCTCCTCTGACACAGGGACATGGGGGTCGGCTGGGGGGCCCCCTGCAGGCTTGAGGGGCCCCCTAGCTGGTTGGGGCCCTGGTGCAGCTGAACCAGCTGCACCACGGTAGGTCCGCCCCTGACATCGGGTCCTTCAGTCGGATCAGTAACAATACCAGTGCGGGAGCATCCAGATGCCTCAGGTTTTACAATTGCGGGGGAATGCAGTTTGGATTCAAGAACTGGTACTGTGAAACCAGCCATAAATGTATTTAGTAAAGTAAATCTGTAACAATTGTGTAACAGATTTTATTGATCAGAAGATAGAAACAAATTGCAGTGGATGAAGTGTAACCGTAATTCTCTAAAGGTATTGATGTTACTGTACTTAACAAATATTGGGAAAGTAATGATCTACATCTCTGAAGTTTTAAGAATGTTGTCCTGGAATAAATTCTGTTTTAAATGTATCTTCTTTTGCAGACTAAAAACAAAGAAATTCTGAGGACGCTGAATACATTTTTGCATGTGAACTTAAATTAATGTATTGTAGTCTTTCATGTAGCATTTTGACAAGTTTCAGCTGTATTTCTCTATAAAACGTCCAATAATTCAATTTTTAAACCAATGCATTAAAAAGAAAAATGCTATTTAAAATGAAATAGTATGTGTCATTTTATGATTTACGTTTAATACTATCTCACTGTCGATATGAAAATACACATTTTAAATGTTGTTATGGCTCAGATAACATAGAGGTGCATCTCAATGAATTAGAATATCATCAAAAAGTTCATTTATTTCAGTAGTTCAATACATAAAGTGAAATGCATATACAGTATTATATAGAGTCATTACAAACAGAGTGATATTCACCACACTGGGGACTGCAGCAACCGTGATCTGCTTTCATAGTGGTTGTGACTCTCACAACCACACAAGGTAAACTTTTGATACCTATTTAGGTAATATTTTATCTTTCAGGCCCTTCATCCTCCCTACTTTCATTTTCTGAGATAATGATCTTTGGGTTTTCATTAGCTGTAAGCCATAATCATCAACATTAACATAAATAAACACTTGAAATAGATCATTCTGTGTGGGATGTAATATATGCATTTCACTTTTTTGTATTAAATTAGTGAAATAAATTAACTTTTTGATAATATTCTAATACATTGAGATTCCCCTGTATCTCTTCCTTTTCATTTTCCATAATACAGGGTGGGCCATTTATATGGATGCACCTAAATAAAATGGGATTGGTTGGTGATATCAACTTCCTGTTAGTGGCACATTAGTATATGGGAGAATGAAAATGTTTCCAGATGGGTGGTGACCATGGTGGCCATTTTGAAGTCGGCCATTTTGGATCCAACTTTATTTTTTTCAATAGGAAAAGGGTAGCGTGACACATCAAACTTATTGAGAATTTCATAAGAAAAACAATGGTGTGCTTGGTTTAAACATAACTTTATTCTTTCATGAGTTATTTACAATTTTTTTGACCACTTATAAAATGTGTTCAATGTGTTGCCCATTATGTTGGATTGTCAATGCAACCCTCTTCTCCCACTCTTGACACACTGATAGCAGCAGGAGAAATGCTAGCACAGGCTTCCAGTATCTGTTGTTTTAGATGCTGCACATCTCGTATCTTCACAGCATAGACAATTGCCTTCAGATGAGTGATGAGGTAAACGTTTTTGTGAATGGTGACATTAACACACAAAACCACCTCTATTGGTCTGACACTAGCCCACAGTGGATAGATCCCTCCAAGACTCTTGGAACACAAAAATTGATAGTATGGTGTGGTATATGGGGTACAAAGATAGTGGGGCCATTCTTCATCAATGGAAACCTCAATGTCACTGGATATCTGAAGTTGCTACATGATTCAGATATCCAGTGTGTTGGATCCAAAATGGCCAACTTCAAAATGGCCGCCATGGTCACCACTCATCTGGAAAAGTTTTCCCCCTCCCATATACTAATGTGCCACAAACAGGAGGTTGATATCACCTGAGATGTGCAATTATACTAGTTCGCAATCAGTGCATCTCTGCCTCCCATATCATTAGGAGAAGTTGGTCTTGAAAAAGTTTAGATCTCATTCTTTATCGGGCCTAATGGTTATCAGGACACTTTACTGTTGGCATGAGAAAGGACTCATGAAGCTAGTCTGACTGGGGTGTTAGGGACCCACGGGAGGGATTGACTCTAGGGGCCCACACTAAAATTATATGCAAA
This sequence comes from Allobates femoralis, assembly GCA_033576535.1. NCBI lineage: Eukaryota > Metazoa > Chordata > Amphibia > Anura > Aromobatidae > Allobates > Allobates femoralis. The sequence goes on from JARQOC010000006.1 coordinate 104,617,177, forward strand.
TATCTGTTAGCCATTATTCCTATTGTAGTGGATTATGGCCTGTAAAATACAAGTGGCTGTGCCTATCACACACCATAACTGTGATCTACACTTAAAGAAATGTTTGGGAGTATCAGGCAGAAGGATTGGTCATATAGTAGGATAAAAATGCTGACACATCCCTAATATGTAAAAATGTCTCTTTTATTGACACAAAGTAAAGAAAAATGTGAAACCACAGGGTATCCCAGTGTTCCTGATGTGTTTCTGGTGTGACAAATGCACTTAGTCTTGGAATAGCATAAGGAACTATGGGAAACGTATTTATACAAAAGAGCAGAATAAAAAATCGTTACTAATTTTTGTTTCCTCATATAGTGTCCATTTCATGTGTTTTCCTTTTAAATTTGTCAAACTTTTTGATTGACTACTCTTTTGTATAAATACTTTTCCCATAGATCCCTTTGCTAACCAACAACTTCCAACCATACCAATGATATTTTCACTAAATTAGTGAGTGAAGATTCACAGGAGATGAGAAGCAAGATGAGTAAAAAGTTCAACAACTTTCTCAAAGAGGGGAGAGGCTTTCAATTCCCTAGCATCAAATAAGGGTCTGATTTTCAAATCCTCGGACAAAAGTGGCAATCTTGTCATCATGGATCATAACTAGTGATGAGTGAGTGTAATCGTTACTATTCACTACTCACACAGATGGTACGTTATTCGCGATACCCGTTGCTCGGCAAGTATCGCTGGTGCTCATGACTGGTATGTAGATTATCAATCTTAGGGTGCTTTCACATCTGCGTTTTTCGTAATTCGCGGCAGATGCGGTGAAAAAACCGCATCTGCCGCGTTTACCGCATAACCGTTCCACTTGCGGCGCGGTTGCGGTTTTTTCTATGCAAAGTATAGGCATACTTGCGGCAGGTGCGGCAAGTGCGGTTTTGCACTTGCGGCAGGTGCGGCCGCGAAAAAAACCGCAGTAAGCCGCACCTGCCGCAAGTATGCCTATACTTTGCATAGAAAAAAACGCAACCGCGCCGCAAGTGGAACGGTTATGCGGTAAACGCGGCAGATGCGTTTTTTTCACCGCATCTGCCGCGAATTACGAAAAACGCAGATGTGAAAGCACCCTTACATAAATTGACAACTCCCTTCTAGTGATGAGCATGTAGCGAAATATTCACACTCGCTATACTCATAATGAGTAGTTTTTAATACTCGCATATTCACCCAAATAGCGAGTCCAATGTCAGTCAATTAGTGATAGGTTCCGCCCACACACTTCCAGCTATAAAGCGAGTCTTTTTGGGAAAGACAGGAGGGTGGGCTTTTTTATGATTTCAATGCTTAAAACACCTTGCTGTGACCCCAGAGAAAGAGACTACATTCAATCTGGTCTGCCAGAGGTGCCAGTTCACTTTGTGTACTGAAGGGAGCTGTCAATTCGTGTCAGATGTATTACAATTGACACATCACTCACGAGCACAAGTGATACTTGCCAAGTAACGAGTATCGCAAACAACGTACTATCCGTGCGAGTAGCAAACAGTAATGATTACACTTGCTCATCACTACTCCCTTCAGTACATAAAGAGGGCTGGCACCACAGCGAGGGCTGATTGAATGTTAGGCTCTGACCAACATGCGGCCCAGACGGCAAGCCCCATGCATTGTCTATGGGGCTTGCAGTCGGGTGCGGTAACTGCAGTTCTACCGGATGCGGCAGATCTGGTATTTGCAGCTGCTGCTTGCAGCTTTTTTTTTTCATGGCTGCAAGTTCCATATCCCACTGATCTGGCGTAATTGCAGTTGCCGTGTGGCACCCCAAGGGTAAATGTGCCACAGAAACAGCAACACAGGTTTACTCCCCACACAACACTACACTAGAAAGTGGAAGGAGCTTAGAGCTTTCACATCAGCGTTTTTTTCAAATCGCGGCAGATGCGGTATGCGGTATGCGGTAATCGCGGCAGATGCGGTTTTTTCACCGCATCTGCTGCGATTTGAAAAAAACGCTGATGTGAAAGGGCCCTTAGGTGGCACCTGCAAAAGTGGGAGGAGCTAATGTTGTTTACCTCAAAGCAGGAGTGACAGTTAGTCAGTTTGAGTCTGGAGTTGGAGGAGAGTCGAGTTGGAGTGGAGGTCCTGAGAGGTCTGAGGGAAGGAGTCAGAGAAACAGAGGAACACATCCGGGACAAGGAGTTACCCTAAACTCACCCCGGAGAGGCACTTAGGACTGATATTGGATCCAAGGCTGTGCCTGAGACAGACAGGACAGTGAATACCGGGATAGTGAAGGTCCACCATCTTCACTGTACCATAGCAAAGCAACACGGAGGGGTCAGTGACACAGAGGACTCAAGTTGCCTAGCAGATTGGTACCCGTGAGGGGAGACAGGGCCAGCAGTTCAGCTAAAGGCGGCAGCAGGGCCACACACAAAGTGCAGAAGCAGGAAGCCAAGGACCCGGTCAGGGTGGGAGCAACCCGGCCCCAGTACAAATGCCGTGGACAATACTCTGCTTTACCATCTGCACAGTAAAGACTTGGAAAACGACAACAAACGTGAGTGTGTGTGATCCTTGTGCTGAAGCCCCACTTTCCCTCATAAACTGCCATTGCCTCCACTCTCATCATCTCTACTACTACCCCTACTTTCCTGCAACATCTATAACCACCATCACAGACTTTAATTACCACTGTCCCGGGGAACCAGGCTCTACCTGCGGGGAGCCGTTCCATCTACAGCTGCCAAACATCATCCCCGGAGGTTCTGCAGCAGCGGTGGTCAACCTGACCACAACCCATGGGTGGTGTCACGACAACCTAATCCCTTGTAAATACACCCCATTTACTTGTGTGAACCCGGGACATGGTCCGGACCAGGACCGCCGTGACATCCCCCAGCAGTACCCCGGTCCGGCACCGAGTACCCCGTCCCATTGGGCTCCACAGCCGCACCTGACCGCAAGCCCCATAGAGATTGCTTAGTGATTGCCGGATCAGCGTCACAAGGACAGCCGTTAGGCGGCAGATCTGGCAGATGCGGTAAATCTGCCTGATCTAATGCACATCAGCGAAATCGTGATGTGAAAGGCCCCTAAGGCCGGCTTCACACCACTGTTCTGAGCTTTCAGGTTCTGCCCTGTTTGAACTGGACAGAACCTGATCCAGTTTTGCCACCATGTATCCCTATGGTGCCGGCATGCTCCTATTTGGCCCTCCAGTTTTGTGCTTTTTGGCCCTGATCCAATTTTGTCCGGTTTTACACCAGTCACAAAATCGGAGACAGCATCATTTTTTTTGTCCAGTGCAAAAATTGGATAAAATCAGATCCTGGGCGATCCAGCGCCCATAACATGGGAGCCTATGGGCGCCGGATTGCCCCAGATCACAAAAAAAATTGAATATTTTCCCGGATGCCTTGTAAAGAACAGCGCAGGCTCTGCAATGATGCTACGCTCATTAAGTACCATGGACAGCAGCAGCATATCAGAGCTCGGCTGAATATTCAGCACCATGGAGAGCACCACTGAACAGACGTCTGAAATTTCAGCACCGCAGACAGAAGCACAGAAAACGCAGGCTGAGATTTCAACACCATGGAAACCAGCACAGCACACACAGGCTGAGATTTCAGCACCGTGGGCAGCAGCAGAAACGAACAGAAATTAATCCTGCAAGAAACAGGATGGGAGGGCATATTTGCCCACTCTTTCTGTTCATCCTGTACTGTCAGGTTCTGTCTGGTGGATCCGGCAAAACACTGGACAGCATCTGACAGCTGAAAACTGTGCTGTGAAGCCGGCCTAAGGAAATGTGTTACAGTCTCCTCAATGAAAGAACCTATAAAGTTCCAAGGAAAGACCCTCTGGAAAACTTTAAAAGCGATCTTGAAAAATCTTACAACATTAGTAAAATATATTAAGCTGTGTCTCCCACAGGTTTCAATGCCCGGGAAACTTGGGATGCTGTGTTCCTCGGTTCCAGGCATCTCAGGACGCTGCTGTACCTGGTACAAGGCAATGATGGGATGGTGTCCATTCTGCTGTTCAAGTTACCATGGAAGGGCTTTCTGGAAGTGATTGGGAAGTACTCAACACCTGATCGTTTCCTCCAGCACCAGGCAGTCTATTTCAGAGGTTCCCAACTCCAGTCCTCAAGGCACACCAACAGCGCAGGTTTTCAGGGTTTCCTTAGTATTGCACAGATGATAATTGAATCACCTGCACTGGGGATGATTCCAATTTCTAAGGAAATCCTGAAAACCTGCACTGTTGGTGTGCCTTGAGGACTGGAGTTGGGAAACTCTGGTCTATTTCAACCCTTTTCCCAATTCAAGTTAATTCTGTTTATTGCAGTTCCTGAATGGTAGTGGTGGTAGATCGTGCTAGCAGTGTTTTTCTCTCTCACTTTAGGGTTGGTCATTTTGGTTATTTGTTCCCTATTTTTTTCCCCTCTCCTTTGGTTTACTATGCTCCTGGTGTAACAGGCCAGACTAACCCCCCGCCCAGAACATACACGGGATTAAAGTGGCCTAGGCCAGATTATACCCCGGATATATTAAGGCCTAGCCCAAACTATACCCCATGGTATAAACTGGCCTAAGCCAGATTATACCCCTCTAGGCCAAAATATACCCGGGGTATATTATGGCCTAGCCCAAACTATACCCCGGGACCATTGACTGATATACATAATAATGGGGCTCCATTCAGGACACAGGGGCCCCAGGCAATGCACAGGAGGGCAGAGACAGCACACGGGGCCCCAGGCAGCTCATAGGACCCCAGGCCATGCACAGGGACCCCAGGCAGCACACAGGGGCCCCAGGCAGTAAATAGAGTCCCCAGGCAGCACACAGGGGCCCCAGTCATTGCACAGGGACCCGAGGCAATGAACAAGAGCACAGAGACAGTGCATGGGGCCCCAGGCAGCTCACAGGACCCCAGGCCATGCACAGGGGCCCCAGGCAGTGCACAGGGGCCCCAGGCAATGCACAGGCAATGCACAGGAGGGCAGAGACAGAGCACGGGGCCCCAGGCAGCTCACAGCTCACAAGACCCTAGGCAGTGCATAAGGGCCCCAGGCTATGCACAGGGGCTCCAGGCAGCACACGGGGGCAGAGACAGCACGCAGTGACCCTGTCTATGCCCCCCTGTCTCTTGTCTCTACCCCCCTGTGTACTGTCTTTTGCTCCCTGCGTGCTGTCTCTGCCTCCTGTGCGATGTCTGGGTCCCCCAGTGTGCTGTCTGGGACCCCCTGTGCGATGTCTAGGGCCGCATTCTTGAGTATATGACTCAATCCTGTGTGATGTCTGGGGTCCTTATGTGATGTCTGGGGCCTCTGTGCGATGTGCGATGTCTGGGGTCCCTGTATACTATCTGGGGTTCCTGTGCACTTCTTGAGGCCCCTCTATGCTGCTTGGGGCCCTTGTGCACTGCCTGGGGCCCCTGTGCATTGCCTGGGGCCCCTGTATGCTGCCTGGGGCCCCATGCACTGCCTTGGACCTTGTGCGCTACCTGGGGCCCCTGTGCACTGACTGGGACCCCGTTATTGAGTATATCACTCCATAGTCCTGGGGTATAGTTTGGGCAAGGCCATGATGTACCCGAGGTATTGTCTGGCCTAGGCCACTTTTACCCAGGGTATATTCTGGGCGGGAGGTTTAATCTAGCCTGTTACATCTGTACTTTTCTGAGGGACAAGTTTATTCTCAACTAGCCACCGGCAGTGCCCCCAGATTCCAGCTGCCTGTCAACAGCTGCCCAGGTATTGCCCTGTCCAAGTCCTCTTCCTTTTACTGGAAGCAGGGTACAAATCTTCCCAGCCATTTAATGCTTGCCTAGCTGGAGCAGGTTCTGCAAAGTGCATCTGAGGCTGCACTTTTGCAGGTTTGGTGCTAATCTTGGGGTGTCTCTCTTATTTAGTGTATAACACTTTCACAATTATCTATATAGTCTGTATATTTGGAGTGCAATTTTCCATAGTAAAGAGTGTATAGATAGTTTAATTTAAATAATATGAACATGAAAATTGAGTGCACGTAGTATAAAAATGCCAGGATTGCCTTAGGTCCCCACTATCCCAACACACATTTCGTAATTACTTCCTCATGAGACGTGCTTGTGCATGAGTAAAAATGTAGAATATTTCGATTTGTAGCATTCATTTTTTAATGCAGTGTGATCTTTGCAATTGTTTTTTTTTAGTTCACAACATGGATATTTATACTGTGAATTGCAGAGTGTATTTTACCTGTTAGACTATGTGCTCACGGTCTGGAGGAGCTGCATATTGGACGCAGCTCTTCTTGACCTGAGTGAACCTGCAGGTGACCGCAGGGAGACCGCAGCCGCCCTGTACTCACAATGTGCGGCGGGTGCAGAGTGGCTTCTCCCTGCAGTCACCTGATGGTAGCTGCTTCCGAATCCGCAGCATGAAATGAATATGAGGAGCGGAATGCCGGCAACCAGCACCGCAACTAAAAGAATGTTGCGGTCGGGTTAAGCATAGTGGGCATGGGATTTTTTTAAATCCCATCCACTATGCTGATACTGTACTACGCATCTGTTTGGACGCAGTGGTAAGACACTGCATCCAAAACGCTGCGACTACTGACCGTGAGTATGCAGCCTTAGAAGGTGGAAAGTCAGAACATACCCTAAGGCTAGGGTCACACTTGAGAGGTAGCATCCGTTTACTGGATGCAGTAATGGATCCAGGTTTTTAAGTTGGCATTTTCATTTCATTTCTGCCTCAGTTAACGCTAGCGTTACCGCTAGGGACATTTATGTGCCTTGCGCTAATGCTAGCGTTAAGGCATGCGTTAACGCATGGTACATATACGTTAACCATGCATTAACGCATGCGTTTCCCATAGGGGCCCATGTTAAAAAAAACGCAAGCGTTTTTGGAAATCTCCAAAATATGTTGCAAACCACATTTTTACCGCTAGTAGCAAAAAGCCAATCTGTTAACTGGATTGCACTTTAGCAATGCGCTTTTTGCATTGGAGTCTATGGGTGCGTTAACGGATCCAGTTTTCAACATTTCACCAAGTCAAAAACTGGATCCAGTTACTGGATCCATGATGCAAGTGTGGCCCTAGCCTAAGGCTATGTACCCACTTGACATATTTGTTTGTGCTGCGTTTATGCTGCATTTGTCAGCTTCATTTGTCAGCTGTATAAAAACAAAAGCAGCACAAATGTATTGTGTTTGTGCACATTACAAACGCACCACAAAAATGCAGTGCAAATATGAAGACACACACAGACAGACACACAGACACATTTTCTCACTCTCCCCAGTGAGCCCACAGTGATCCTCGATGATGTCTTCCTCCTGGGCATCTTCCAGGTCCTTGGAAAGTCACATGGATCAGTCACATGGTGCGTAGGTCCTGTAACACACTTTGCACAGCAAAGGAAATCAACGAGGGTCACCGTGGGATCACCGGAAAGGGTGAGTATTGAAGTGTTTTTTGTTTTGGAAATTGCTGTAAAAATGTCAAACAAACAGACTGTGTGAATACCAATCTGTTTGTGATGCTTTTTTGGGAAGTTATAATGGAGCCAAGGGGAAAAACGCAGCCCGAAAACAGGCATGTTAATTGACAGGGACTTTTTTAATTACTGCCGAAAAAATGCAGCACCCACAAATGCACATGTGGGCACAGCTTTTTAAAAAAACATTGACAATGGCTAGGGTCACATCTCCGTTTTTTTTTTTAAATCCTGATCCGGTTTTGAGCTTTCAAAAAGCTCAAAACCGGAGCAGGAAACGCTCCTCATAGGAGCCTATGCTAAACACCGGATTGCTTCACAACCAATCCGGTGTCCGTCTCCGGCACTGCAGCCTGCGTTAAAAATCATGCAGGCTGCAGTTTTCGGAGCGGTTCTATCCTCCGCACTGCAGTAACCGGATTGCTCAGGATGTGTAATCCTGAGCAATGCGGCTACTGCATAGTTTGCTCATCCCGGCTGTTGCCGGGATGAGCAAAATGTTCTATCTATTGTAAATAGTTTAATTTAATAAATAAATGAATGCTTGAGGTCTATAGGGGGGCTTAGTCCCCCTAGAGACCGTACGCCCACTCAGGTGAGCTTTACCTACAATGTCCCCATGCCACGGGCTCCTCCGAGCTCTGTGCATGTCCCCCAAACTCACCCCCCCCTGTATTTCTACAGAGGGGTCCCTGCACCCCTCTTTTCAAATTCTCCCTATTTGTGCCAAAACACTAAATATTACAGTACACAATTAGGCTCATAGTTACGTGTTCTTGCTTGAAGTTTCATTCTCAATCCATGGGCGGGCTGTGTGCTGCTGCCTCCGCCCGCTACTTCATTATGCCTGCCCCCTGTGGCCTTTATCCTGTGTTGTCAGGGCAGCCGCGTCATGAAAGGGACGGGGCTAAGTTTGCGTCATACAAATAGCCCCACCCCTTTCGTGACGCTGCCGCCCTGACAACACAGGATAAAGGCCACAGGGGGCGGGCATAATGAAGTAGCGGGTGGAGGCAGCAGCACACAGCCCGCCCATGGATTGAGAATGAAACTTCAGGCAAGAACACGTAACTATGAGCCTAATTGTGTACTGTAATATTTAGTGTTTTGGCACAAATAGGGAGAATTTGAAAAGAGGGGTGCAGGGACCCCTCTATAGAGATATGGGGGGGTGAGTGTGGAGGACATGCACGGAGCTCGGAGGAGCCCATGGCATGGGGACATTGTAGGTGAAGCCCACTTGAGTGGGCGTCCGGTCTCTAGGGGACTAAGCCCCCCCTAGAGACCACAAGCATTCATTTATTTATTAAATTAAACTATCTACAATAGATAGAACAGTTTGCTCATCCCGGGATGAGCAAACTATGCAGTAGCCGCATTGCTCAGGATTACATATCCTGAGCAATCCGGTTACTGCAGTGCGGTATTATGCACACATTTTTGAGGAAAAATGTGTGTGACCGGTATTGCGTTCACCGCATCCGGATCTGGATGAAGTGAACGCAATTCAAGTTTTAAGTGTGACCCTAGCCAAACTGTGTGATTTCAGCTCTTGTATTTCCTTCAATACATTCACTTTCAAAAGGGCTTTTTATGTTTTGTTTTATTAGGTCCGTATCATTTTTTTATTATTTTTTTTTCATTTTTTAGATTTGAAATATTAGTTCTTTGGGTATTTTTTATGTAGTCTAATGTCGCTTATTGAAAAAATGTCCTTGAAATGCCATACCTGGATCATGTTGGATTTATAAAAACAAATGCCAACAACCTAACTGGCAAAGCAAAGAAAAAAGTCTCGTTTGTAAAATATTTAACTGGAGAAATATATCATATGTACCGTAACTTTGGCCAGATAAAAAAAATGCTGAAAAAAATATGTAAAAACACAATGAAAAAAGTGTTTTTTTTTCTGAAAAATGATCTGCGTTAAGTTGCTGTTGTATGGCGTACAAAGTCAAGTTATGATGGATAAACATATTTATTTAATTTCTCATGTATTAACTTTTGTGTGTAGCTAAAAACAACTGGATCTAAAACTGTGTGTTTAATTCTAGCTTTAAACATAGCAGAATATGTATAATAGCAATAATTACCATTATGCATGTTGTAATGTTAATTTGTTCCTCAATGGCAGTTCTGCTGTCTGACATGCGCTGTGATTTTCCCCATTTGTCCCACTTTCAGCTGCTATTTAGAATCACTCTTGTGCTTGAAACTAAACCAATTTTCAGCATCTGATTACAGTTTCATCAACCCTGCAAATCATTTGCATTTTCTGCAATCCATTTGATTAGCCAAAAACAAGGTTCAAGTAGACAGTAATAAGACAAAACGAAATACCAGTCTTAATTTATTTTGCAACGAGCAGGAAACCTGTCATATGCTAAAAATATGCGAACACTCTGTGCTCAGACAATGTATAATCCCCATTCACATTGAGGCTCACTAGTAAATTTAATATTAGGTGTCATAATGAGAGGATCAGACTATTTAAACATGGCTTCATCATAATTTAGAAATGAGCCAAGAGCTTGCAATCAATCACAGCATCTGGCCCTTGATCAGCTAGAATTACCTGGTGTAAATAGGTATTCAGCTATGAATATTTAGATTTTTGTGTAAAGTGTAGATCCTACAGTCATTGGAGAGTTATGGCACATTTTCAACATCATGATGCCATTGGAATAACATGCATGTTATTACATATTGTAACTGTGATTGGCGCATCATCTCAAAATTAATATTGAGCAGATGGACAAACACATATCTTATTTCCTATCTATGAAAAGGTAATATTATGATAGGGAATATGGCAGTAAAATCTTCCAACTGAGAGCTCAACTTAATATTTGGTTGCACACCCTTTGGAATAAATAACTGCAATCAATTGCTTCCAATAACGATCAACAAGCTTCTTACATGTCTCAATGGTAATTTTGGACCACTCTGCTCCAGTTCTCTCTTATTTGAAGAACTCTCAGCAATTTTAAGAACTCTCAGCATGGGGAGAGCATACAGGCAAAGGAGAGAGCACATGAGATAAGACAGAGCATAGTGGGAAGAGAGACAGCATACGGGGGAGAAAGCGTATGGAGGAAAGACAGACGCCGCCCCCAGTGTCACAGAGCTCACCCCATTGTGATGTCACCATTCTCACGATGCGATAGCATTGGGTTCCCTTCTAGTATATTATATGCTCATTGTGTGTTTCCGAGTAATTGTCCTAGAATCAAAAGCAGCTGTCACCATGTCCATCTATTATTCAATTGTGTATTGTCCTGACGATTGGAGGTAGCTGAGTGCTGTTCATGACAAATTGGTGGCAGCAGTTTGATATCTACATGATATCCTGAGGTGTGTCCTTGACATTTGGTGGCACCAGTGGGATATCCTCCAGCGTGGTAATGTAGTGCCATGTAGTGCCAATGTAGTGCCCCGTGTCAGAAAGCTGTGTATGCGTCTTAGGTCATGGGTCTTTCAGCAGGACAATGACTCTAACCATACTTCAAGAAGCACACAGAAATGGATGGAAACAAAGTGCAGAAAGTTCTTAAAATTGCTGTTATGAGAAGGCACCCTTCAAATATGAGAGACCTGGAGCAGAGTGGTCCAAAATTCCCATTGAGACGTGTGAGAAGCTGGTTGTACAGTACGATATTAGACCCATTTGTACCTCTGGAATACCATTGTTGGTTACCATCCATTTTTACTTAGTCAGATGAGTTGAGGTCACTTAAACATTAATAAAACTATATTTATGTTAAAGAACTCGAAAGAGTTCAATACATTTTAGGAGTGTTTTCTGTATAGTTTCAGGGCAATTACATTTGTTATATACAAAATATCCATAAGGCGTTTTTAGAACAAAAGACTGTACCACTGTTGCCACTGGTTTACAGCTAGCAGCTCATTATAAACATGTGAAAAACAGGAGAACAATATGAGCTTAATTGCTTATAAAATACTAGCTGGGTGCCCGATGCACATGCATCAGGATTCTAGAAGGGCGAGTCTCTGACTCGCAATGGCCGCTTCGCGGCCAATGCTTCGCGCTGCTAAGGCGACTCGCCATGCCCGCTGCACGGGCATAGTGAGTCGCCTTAGAACTGCTCGCAATGGCCGCTGCGCGGCCAAAGCTTCGGGCGTATCCACATGACCACGCACGACTCGCAATGGCCGCTTCGCGGCCAATGCTTCGCGCGTATCCACATGACCACGCCGGGGGCAAAAAAGCCATTCGCAATTATATAATAGATATATTTATTAGAGGAAAACAGCCAATTTATGAGTAAGTGAACATAAAAACACGGCACAGAACAATGGTATCATAGTAAATACAAGCATTCAGGGCTTTGCATGCAATAAGAGATGTTAGGCATAGTAATTACATGACATTGGTTGTATACAGGGTAGGTGTAACAGACATGGTAAAATTTAACATTACTATCATATTTCTGCCCCAGACCTGCAAAACCTGGGCGGAAAGCCTCAATTGCCTCACATCATAAAGCGCATTCCCTTAAGCCGGTAGTAGCAGCATACCAATAAAGTGCCAATGTGCAGAGAACAGAGGGGAAACCCCTTGTGCCGGACCCCAAACGCACGTTTCGCGTGTTGATATCACAGTGCTTCGTCTAATAAATATATATTTTATAAGCAATTAAGCTCATATTGTTCTCCTGTTTTTCACAATTACATTTGTTGCAGTATTGAGATTCCCAGCAAACTTAATTGCCACTAATTTTAGGGAGAAATTCATCAAAACTTGAAAGTTTGAATTTCGAAAGATCCACAACTCTATGTGACACGCACATGCAGATCACTGGGCAAGTATTGTTGTTTCCTGGTCACACAATCAGTTATGGATACCTAAGGAAGAAGAAGAGGGAGTACTGCAAGCAGAAGATGATGATGGTGAGATGACACTGACCTGAATGTATAAGAAAAGGGTGAGAATGCGCAAAATAGGGTCTTATCCTTAGGAGACAGGTTTTGAAATGGTGTAACTTAGGAACTGCTCACCTGATAGGGTTGTGTAGCACACAACCAGCGTGATCGCTCAGAACAATACAGCTGCTGCCAGGACCGTACCTCCACAGGTCACTGTGGTCACGATAAGCTTCTAATAGGACAAAGTACCTCGTGGTCCGAGCTGCTGTGTTCGTATGATGTAAAAACCAGATACAGCGGTATGTCTGGGTATAGTAGTAGCTGTTTATTTTTCCGACGCGTTTCGGAGTCATATCCCAATCTCAGGTTGTTCCCTGAGGAAGGAGTTTGGGATATGACTCCGAAACGAGTCGGAAAATAAACAGCTACTACTATACCCAGACATACCGCTGTATCTGGTTTTTACATCATACGAACACAGCAGCTAACCACGAGGTACTTTGTCCTATTAGAACCTGACCTGGATGTAGACTGTCAACAAGAAAGATAGGAGAAGAAAGATGACAGCTTGAGGCTTGCTCATATTGATGATCAGTTTGCTTTTCCAATCCATCCACTAGTACAGCTCTGCACCTCTGTACTCTGCAAAATCAATATTCAGAGGGGGTGTCATTTGTGTACAGCAGCCACTTAGCTGTTGATGATTGGCAACTTTATTCACATTTATTAGTCCAAAGATAGAAAAAATGTCGTTCCTTATGTTTACTTTTTTTTATTTTATTTCATCCCCTGGATCCATTAAATTGGGTCTGTTCAGTAGAGAACAACTCCCTAACTAATAACTAAATTTTAGACCTCAAGTATTGTGTGTAATAAAAATATTTATTGATCTGGAGCTTGCAGGGAGATCGTATACTATAATATTAATTGCCTAACATCTTGTTATTGCCATTAAATTGAACTGTATTAGATATATAACCCCTAGCAAAAATTATAGAATCACCTGGCTCGGGGGATGTTCATTCAGATGTTTAATGTTGTAGAAAAAAAGCAGATCACAGACATGGCACAAAACTAAAGTCATTTCAAATGGCAACTTTATGGCTTTAAGAAGCACTAAAAGAAATCAATATAAAAAATGTGCTAGTCAGTAAGGGTAATTTTTTTCAGACCAAGCAGAGGGAAAAATATATGGAATCACTCAATTCTGAGGAAACATTATGTACCGTATTTATCCTTTTATAAGACGCACTTTTTTTCCTCCAAGTTTTGGAGGAAAGTGGGGGTGCGTCTTATAAAAGGAACATAACATTCTATCATCCTCAGTTGCTTGGGAGGGGGAGACAGCAGTGAAGTGGGGTCAGAAGTGGCAGGGAATGGTCCCTGCTGAAGAATCAGGCGGCAGGAGCACCACGTGTCCCCGGCTCATTAACTACTTAAATATTCACTTCACTTGCTCCTCACCCACCTCTCTGCACTGAAGACAGCGTGGAGAGGTGAGAGCAGGGGGAGCAGAAGAAGCTCCTTAGCCAGCACACATGGTCGCTCCTGCAGCTACTGGGGAGATTGTGTGCTGCAGATAGTAAGAACGGAGGAGTCGGGTGCAGCTGCAGCAAGTGAATGAGCACTGAGCTCATTCAAGACAGGGGCAGAGCAGGGAGATCGGTACCTTGTCACAGTCTGGTGCCTCACTCCCTCTGCTCTCTGTAATGTCTCCTCCTGCTGAGCCCTGCACAGTGCAGAAATGCAGGAAGCTCGGTCTGCAGTTCAGGAGCTTCAGTGTATGGAGAGCAGGGCTGCAGCCTGCATAATAGCAGTGTACAGCTCCCCTGGCCCTGCATCTACATATCAAGCTCTGTGGTGACTTGTAATTAGGAGACAGGGCTGGAGCATCATATTTCAGCAGTGTACAGCCCCCCTCCCTGGCCCTCCCTCTTACAGTACATCACATCAGAACTTTATATACAGACTGGCCACTTCCTTCATTTCAGCAGGGTGATGGCAAAGCAGGACACATTAAAGTGAGTGCACATGTATATGTAACATAACCACTAATAAAGTAAAGTTAACACTACCAATACTGTGCTTAACTAGAACTCCAAGCATGCTATAGGATCTACAGTACATGCTGGGAGTGATAGTTCTTAAAGGGATTGCTACTACATGAACAAATCCCATCTCATTCATCTTGTTGGCCCTTGTAAAAGTAATAATGACCATACTAAGGCTTTTGCTCACGGTCAGGAGGAGCTGTGTGTTGGACGCAGCTCCTCCGGACATGAGTGAAGCCGCATGTGGAGGCAGGGAGACCGCAGCCGCCCTGTACTCACCATGTGAGGCGGGTGCGGGCGGCTTCTCCCTGCAGTCCCCCAATGGCAGCTGCTTCCAACTCCACAGCATGAAATGAACATGCTGAGAAGGAGCTGACTGCCGGCAACCCACACCGCAGCTGTCAGAATGCTGCAGTCGGATGAAGCATAGTGAGTATGGGATTTCTACAAATCCCATCCACTATGCTTGTACTGTATTACGCAGCATTTTGGACACAGCAGCAAGACGCTGCGTCCAAAAGGCTGCGTATACTGATTGTCTGCACGCACCCATACTCCTGATGCTGCAGCAGTTCCAACGTTGTCAGAAGTTGCATAGTCATGTCCCATGTGACATTGATATGAGACTCAGCCCTCTGACCAGTCAGTGCTGGCGTCTGTCTCCCCGCCAACAGACACTGGAGCAGAAGTCATTGGTGTTGCTCACATGCTGCACCTGGATCCCGAAGGAAACAGATGCCAACACTGACTGGTCGCAGGGCCTGAATGTCATATCAAAGTCATTTTTTGCTACAAATATTTTTTTCCCTATTTTCCACCTCTAAAATCTGGGTGCGTCTTATAATCCGGTGCGTGTTATAAAGCGAAAAATACGATAATCATGAAAAACAAACACACAAAAGAACACTCAAATACATTACTAGCAATTTGTTGCACCACCTCTGGCTTTTATAACAGCTTGCAGTCTCTGAGGCATGGACTTAATGAGTGACAAACAGTACTCTTCATCAATCTGGCTCCAACTTTCTCTAATTGCTGTTGCCAGATCAGCTTTGCAGGTTGGAGCCTTGTCATGGACCATTTTCTTCAACTTCCACCAAAGATTTTCAATTGGATTGAGATCTGGACTATTTGCAGGCCATGACATTGACCTTACGTGTCTTCTTTCAAGGAATGTTTTCATGGTTTTTGCTCTATGGCAGGATGCATTATCATCTTGAAAAATGATTTCATCATTCCCAAACATCCTTTCAATTGATGGGATAAGAAAACTGTTCAAACTATCAATGTAAACTTGGGCATTTCTTGAAGATGTAATGATGTAATGACAACCATCTCCCCAGTGCCTTTACCTGACAAGCAGCCCCATATCATCAATGACTGTGGAAATTTGCATGTTTTTTTTCAGGCAGTCATCTATATAAATCTCATTGGAATGGCACCAAACAAACGTTCCAGCATCATCACCTTGCCCAATGCAGATTCACGATTCATCACTGAATATTACTTTCATCCAGTCATCCAAAGTCTATGATTGCTTTTCCTTAGCCCATCGTAATCTTGTTTTTTTCTGTTTAGGTGTTAATGATGGATTATGTTTAGCTTTTCTGTATGTAAATCCCATTTCCTTTAGGTGGTGCCTTACAGTTCAGTCACAGACATTGACTCCAGTTTCCTCCCATTCACTCCTCATTTGTTTTATTGTGGATTTCCTGTTTTGGAGACATATTGCTTTAAGTTTCCGGTCTTGACGCTTTGATGTCTTCCTTGGTCTACCAGTATGTTTCCCTTTAACAACCTTCCCATGTTGTTTGTATTTGGTCCAGATTTTACACACAGCTTACTGTGAACAACCAACATCTTTTGCAACATTGCGTGATGATTTACCCTCTTTTAAAGGTACCGTCACACGTGGCAATTTTGTTAGCAATTTCACTGGCAATTTGCTGGTTGCAGTGAAATCATGGACACATTGTTCCATTTGTACACAGCAACAAAATAGAACAATGTGTCCATGATATTCACTGCAACCAGCAAATTGCCAGTGAAATTGCAAGCAATATTGCCGCGTGTGACGGTACCTTAAGAGTTTGATAATCCTCTCCTTTGTTTCAATTGACATCTCTCCTGTTGGAGCTGATTCATGTCAGTCCACTTGGTGCAACAGCTCTCCAAGGTGTGATCACTCTTTTTTAGATGCAGACTAACGAGCAGATCTTATTTGATGCAGGTGTTAGTTTTAGGAATTAGAATTTACAGGGTGATTCCATAATTTTTTCCTCAAAAATGAGTGATTCCATAATTTTTTCCCTCTGCTTGGTGTGAAAAAAGGTACCCTTACAGACTACCACATTTTTTATCTTGATTTCTTTTAGTGTTTCTTCAAGGCAGAGAGTTGCCATTTGAAATGACTTTAGTTTTGTGCCATGTCTGTGATCTACTTTTTTTCTACAACATTAAACAACTGAATGAACATCCTCCGAGCCAGGTGATTCCATAGTTTTTGCCAGGGGTTGTATTACAACTAAAATTCACTAGTAAGAAGCCCCAAAATTGTAGTAACCATGTTCCAGAAGAAAGTGAAGAATACCCAGGCAAAACAGAACTGCTTTCCCAGTAAGGAGAATTAGAAAGAATTGCCATCTAGGATGAGATAAGAAATTACTGAGCCCAGTGCCGTTCTTGACATCAGTTCTTGTGGCTGTTGAGTGTAGTACAAAGCAAGAGCAAGTAAAGTGTGTCCCAACAGCTGGTGACTCTGCTCAATCGGCCAGCTGGGAGATTGGCTTCTAAAAGGAAATCACTGAAGATATGATCAATGCAGCATTTTAATCACAGAGCATCCAAATTTATACAGCTCACAAAGATTCCTAATATAAAAGTCCATACATTAGGCAGTTTAATAACCTGTACTGGCAGCACAACAGCTGTAAGGGAGTGAAAATCAGTACATTCTAGTCGACAGTGGTGGTCCACTCTCAGCAACAATATGTACTGTAGTATAATGGAGCGTTCACATCTGCATATATTAAATCACCTAAATTCTCAGCCAGAAAAGTAGAAGAGTATCATACATTTTTTTCCTCACCTATAGTCCGTATGTCATGCGTATGTCTTGTGAGTGTGTGTTTTCTTTCTCACCTAGAAAAAAAAAGCACACTCACATAACACACGCATGACATACAGATGCTAGGTGACGAAAAAATGGAGGACACTTTCCTGATGCTCTCTTACTTTTCCTAGCTGAGATTCTAGGTGACTTTTATACACTCAGATGTGTGTACACTCCTATATCTGGACTTTATTCTATAATAGAAATGAATAGCCTAAGCGTTCTGTTTACACAAAGTTTGCATTAGTCATTTAAAGGAGAAAATTGGGTATAGCATGGTCTGCTCTAAAAAAACAGATAGAAATGGAACAATAGACAGTGAATAGACAGTGAATTCAAATCCTGTATATTAGTGATGAGCGAACTTTGCTCGAACATGTTCACTAATTTCAAATTCAGCAAGAACACGGTTGATTTGGTTCGGTGATCGGAAACTCAAACACTTTCCCCAATCCTGCAAATGCAGCTAAATTTTGGAAAAAGTTCAAGATTTAAAAAGGCACTAAAACTTTATCTGTTAATTTGGGGCCAAAATGCTCGCTGGAAGACCCATTGACTGGGGCCTCTCCTAACTGTAGTTTAGGTGTAGTCCCCAGCCAATGGGTCTTCCAGTGAGTGAGCCATAGGGTCTACCGGCTTGTGTTAAGCTGCAGAATTTTGAGGACATTTTTAGAATTTTTTTAAGCTTCCTGGAGTTTGGAGGTGTTTTGACACCTGCAGGGTCTGAATTTTGGAAATATTGCCAGATGTGGCAGCAGCTGGGAAGTCCAGGTAGCTTACAATGTCCTTAAAACATCAGTTTAAGAGAGCTTTATATTTTTAAGGGAATTTTTTGTGATTTTCTTTTATTGGAGAACAAACCTTTATTATTGCAGAGGGTCACCAGCATGCGAGGCCATCTGTTCTACAATCCATATAAAAATAGTATATGGCCATTATAAGCTTCACATTTATGATCTTACTGGTCTGTTAACACTGATGAAACCCCATAGTATGGCTATTGCTTCTTAAAATTGTGCAATCACTATCTAATGTCATCATAATAATACTACTACTAATAATAATAATAATAATATGTATTCATTTATATAGCGCTATTAATTCCATAGCACTTTACATATATTTGCAACACTGTTCCCATTGGGGCTCACATTTCATGTATAATTCATATTACAGTTGTCCTGGCATTCCTGCAGTGTTTAAAAGCCTTATTCAGCATTCCAGATGAATTAGTAGTGAATAGTGACCTGAATTAACTTATTTATTTTCATCATTATGTTTCCTACAAAGATGCCATGCTTCAATAATGACTGCAACTAAGTAACTGCAACCCAGTTTTTATATCTTGTGGCATGACATAAAGGGGTTAATTAGGAGCTATGCATTAGGCAACAACAGTGTGCAAACATTCAACTCCAGTACTGATTCCTTGGGTCTCAATAATGTCTCTCAATGGAAGAGGCATGCCCCTTAGGGAAATAAAACACACCCAAATCCGCAGAACTATGTCTGTGTCTCCTGCTATCGTACCTGTTCATTCCCAGTGGCACACATGTATACTGGCTACATTCCACAGTACTTTGCTGATGGATTTTCTGCAAGGCATGGGTGCCCTGGACTCGGAAGATGTTATCTTCCTGAGCACCCCAGGGGCAGAAGGTGGTTCAGCAGAACCAGACTCAGAGTGACATCATGAAAAGAAGGTGGAGATAGAGACATACAGTTGTGGCCAAAAGTATTGACACCCCTGCAATTCTGTCAGATAATACTCAGTTTCTTCCTGAAAACGATTGCAATCACAAATTCTTGTATTATTATCTTCATTTAATTTGTCTTCAATGAAAAAACACAAAAAGAATTGTCCTGAAGCCAAATTGGATATAATTCCACACCAAACCAAAAAAGGGGGTGGACAAAAGTATTGGCACTGTTAGAAAAATCAACATTCTGCTGCTGCTGTTTGCTGTTGATCCCTGTGGGACGTTCGTTATACAGTTATATGAAAAAGTTTGGGCACCCCTCTTAATCTTACTCAGTTTTTTTTTTTAAATTGGGTTTTTGCTGCAGCTATTTTAGTGTGATATATGTAATAACTGATGGACACAGTAATATTTCAGGATTGAAATGAGGTTTATTGTACTAACCGAAAATGTGAAATATGCATTATTTCAAAATTTGACAGGTGCAAAAGTA
Organism: Allobates femoralis; assembly: GCA_033576535.1. Taxonomy (NCBI): domain Eukaryota; kingdom Metazoa; phylum Chordata; class Amphibia; order Anura; family Aromobatidae; genus Allobates; species Allobates femoralis. The sequence goes on from JARQOC010000006.1 coordinate 104,636,917, forward strand.
TGGGCACCTCAACAGAAAAGTGACATTAATATTTAGTAAATCCACCTTTTGCAAAAATAACAGCCTCTAGTCGCTTCCTGCAGCTGTTAATGAGTTCCTGGATCCTGGATGAAGGTATTTTTGACCATTCCTCTTTACAAAACAATTCCAGTTCAGTTAAGTTTGATGGTCGCTGAGCATGAACAGCCCGCTTCAAAACATCCCACATATGTTCAATGATATTCAGGTCTGGGGACTGGGATGGCCATTCCAGAACATTGTAATTGTTCCTCTGCATCAATGCTTAAGTAGATTTGGAGCAGTGTTTTGGATCATTGTCTTGCTGAAAGATCCATCCCCGGCGTAACTTCAACTTTGACACTGATTCTTGAATATTATTCTCAAGAATCTGCTGATACTGAATGGAATCCATGCGACCCTCAACTTTAACAAGATTCCCGGTGCCGTCATTGGCCACACAGACCCAAAGCATGATGGACCCTCCCCCAAATTTGACAGTGGGTAGCAAGTGTTTTTCTTGGAATGCTGTGTTTTTGTGGCGCCATGCATAACGCCTTGTTGTATGACCAAACAGCTCAATCTTTGTTTCATCAGTCCACAGGACCTTCTTCCAAAATGAAACTGGCTTGTCCAAATGTGCTTTTGCATACCTCAGGTGACTCTGTTTGTGGCGTGCATGCAGAAACAGCTTCTTTTGCATCACTCTCCCATACAGCTTCTCCTTGTGCAGTGTGCGCTGTATTGTTGACCGATGCACAGTGACAACATCTGCAACAAGATGATGCTGCAGGTCTTTGGAGGTGGTATGTGGATTGTTCTTGACTGTTCTCGCCATTCTTCTTCTCTGCCTTTCTGATATTTTTGTTGGCCTGCCACTTCTGGCCTTTACAAGAACTGTCCCTGTGGTCTTCCATTTCCTTACTATGTTCCTCACAGTGGAAACTGACAGGTTAAATCTCTGAGACAATTTTTTGTATCCTTCCCCTGAACAACTATGTTGAACAATCTTTTTTTTCAGATCATTTGAGAGCTGTTTTGAGGAGCCCATGATGCCACTCCTCAGAGAAGATGCAACTAGGAGAACAACTTGCAAGTGGACACCTAAAATAGCTTTTCTCATGATTGGATACACCGGGCTATGAAGTACAAAGCTCAATGAGGTTACCAAACCAATTTAGTGCTTCAGTAAGTCAGTAAAAAGTAGTTAGGAGTATTAAAATCATGAGAATCAGAAGGGTGCTCATACTTTTGCACCTGTCAAATTTTGAAATAATGCATTTTTCACATTTTTGGTTAGTGCAATAAACTTCATTTCAATCCTGAAATATTACTGTGTCCATCAGTTATTACATATATCACACTGAAATAGCTGTTGCAAAAAAACAATTTTAAACAAAAAAAATGAGAAAGATTATGAGGGGTGCCCAAACTTTTTGATATGACTGTATTTCTATAGTATGTATATTGTTGTCTTTTGCTTGAGACTTGTAGTCTGTGTGTGTTATAGTAAAGTTTTTGAGTTCACTCCTTGTGTGCTAGACTGATTCTGAAAACAGGTGCTTTGATACTGCCCTACAGAGACTGGTGAACAAGCCGCAAGCATCTGAATTGAAGGTGTGAGGTATGGAACTGCAAGACACTACACCCATTTCAGCAGAACAGGGCTGTTCAAGTGCAGTTCTCAAGGTCCGCAGAGAGTGCATGTTTTAAGGATGTCTCTAGCATTGCTGAAATTAGCCCCTGTACAATGTTAAGGTAATCCAGAAAGCTTACACTGTTTTCAGAACTTGAGGACTGCACTCAGCCACCTCTGCCCTTTGTCTCTGTGGAAGTAGCCAGGGGGCAAGAGAAATCCTTAAGGCCTTTCAACACAACTGCAGCTCTCCCTAAACTCTATTAGGCCCTGTGCCCATGGTGCATTGATGGTTTTTTACGTAGACCGAGGCTCTGTATCAAACTGTGCATGTCTATCCTGAGGCCAGCAATGTGTAGGACAGGTTAGAAGTTCTGTACTCACATTGCTTTTTGGTTTCCTTGCACATATGGTTCAGATTTCTTTTTTTGCCCCAAAGTCTGCACCTGATCTGCAAAAAAAAAAAATCATGTTGCCACAGCACTTCAAAACTCTCATAGACTTTGGCTTCAGGATAGACATGCACATTCTCAAAATCTGCTTCCAAAAATGCATCAAACAACACGGCAGGGCCACAGTGGTATTATGCCCTGCTGTTTGATGCCAGATGTGTAATCTGACATAAAATAAATCAATAAATAATGGAAAAAAATATAAGGTACCACCCTATTTTTAATTGCCAGTCAAGGTAAAACTAGGCAGCTGAGGGCTGCTATTCCTGGTGCTTTACCCTGATCTACCCAAAGTTCTTAAAGTCAGCCCAATGTTAGACCCAGCTATTAAGAATTTCAAGTAAATAGTAAAGAAGACACAACAGGGAGAAAACATTTTATCTAATATATAAAGTTGAGTTTATGTATGTGTGTGTGAATGTGTGTTTGTCCACAAAAGGAATCCACACATGGCATCTACAATCTTCAAATTTTGCATACACACCCTGTTTGACTCAAGTAACGTCTAACATTATGTTTTGAAGAAAAATTTTTAGCCTGCACTTTACGGCCAGATGCCAAAAAATTGTCCACACATAACTCTGCCCCCTCATAGCTCTGACCCTTCATAGCCATATACCCTTCAAAGCCTCACCCCTTTATAGCCATAGCACTTTATAGTCACACCTCCTTCATAGCCACGCCTCATAGCCCTTCATAGATTGTTTGTGTATGTCCACACATATCTCCTTCTCTTCATAGCCACACCCCATAGCCCTTCATAGACTGTTTGTGTATGTCCACACATAGCTCTGTCAATGTCATAGTTCCACCCTTAATAGCCATGCCCTCTTTATAGCCACACCAATTTATAGTGACATCCCCATCATAGCCACGCCTCATAGACTGTTTGTGTATGTCCACACATAGCTACACCCCTTCATAGCCATGCCCCCTTCATAGTCATGCCACTTCATAGCCACCCCCTCTTCATAGGCTCGCCCCTAAGCCCTTCATATCCAGCTATATTTTCTGTCTATTTGCTTTATGACTTTTATGTGCAAAACATAAATATGCATGCTACCTGTCAAAACAGTTCCTGTGTGCCGTCTTCTTCCCTCATGGGAGGGTTGCAGATTTGGTGGCACAGATTTAGGGGATGAGGATATGTGGGGCAGATTTGGGGATGGGGGATGCATTTTTGGGTTGGGGAGGGTTTAGGGGTAGTGGGGTGAATGGGTTTGGGGGCAGGCTTTTTTAAGAGGGGAAAGGGTTTGGGTTGCAAATTTGAGTGGGGCGGGTTTGGGGAGGGCAGGGGGTGTGGGTACTTTACATTTTGATTTATAATAATAAATTTTCTGTCTATTTACTTTGTGACATTTATATGCAAAATAATCATCATTATATTTTTGTTATAACTAAGAACAGTTACCATGTCCGGGCAATGCCGGGCTCTACAGCTAGTTAGAAATAAAACCACAAACACGTATCTGGATTTAATCTTTTTTACTCTCTCATACCTGTCCTCGATCCTCTCCGATGTCTTCTTGATTAGAGGCTGCATTGAAGAGCACAGTGTCCTGACACTGCAGCCTCCAAACATTGAATGAATGAGCTGCAAGCTCTAGTCCGGTAAGCGGTGACTCTCTGAGCTGAGCTGAGGTCACCGTTCAGGAAAGTATGGTGGCTGCTAACCATAGCCAGTGACATGCTTACCTGAGCTGTCCTCAGGTGACCTCAGGAGTCATCACTTACTGGACCGGAGCTGGTGACTCATTCATTCAATGTTTGGAGGTTACAGTGAGAGGACACTGTGTTCATTCACTGCAGCCTCCAATCTAAAATAGGTCACAGAGGATCTAGGATGGGTATGAAGGACAAATAAAGATTTCAGTCCAGATACGTGTTTGTGGTTTTATTTCTGATAAAATGGTTTCTCTCTGTGTTGTGCCTTCTTTACTATTTACTTGAAATTCTTAATTGCTGGGTTTAATATTGGCCCAACATTAAGAATGTCGGGCTTAATAACAGCTGACAATTCAATGCTGGCATTAACTCCTTATTACCCCGTTTGCCACCGCTACACAGCAAATGAAAGAGCCGGGTAAAGCACCAGGAATTGTTGCTTCTTATGAATGCGTCAATTTCAGGGGCGGCTGTGGGCTGCTACTCTATAGCATGGGGAACCAATAACGATGTGCCCTCACCTTGCTGAGAATAGCAGTCCTCAGCTACCTAGTTTTACCTTGGCTGGCAATTTAAAATAGAGTGAAGCCCTACATATTTTTTTGCCAACCAAGGTAAAACTAGGCAGCTTTGACTGGCTGTCTGCTTTATCTGTGGTGTGATTTAAAAATACAGCAAAGCCCTATGCATTTTTTTCCATTATTTATTGTTTTTATACACTGTGGCACCAGATTGGTTGCCATACATTAATGTGTATGACAACCAAGCACAGACACAATCCAGATTGATGAAATGCAGTCTGATTGCAAATGCCAATCACAGATGCTCTCACGAAGCATGAGTATCTGTGACTGGCTATTTCCGGTCAGTGAAGTGAACACGCATGAAGTTCAATGGGCGGGACCAGAAGTAAATGAGAGGGAAAGTAGACCCAGGAGCAAGCAGGCAGCTGGAGACTGGTAAAATGATCTGTGTGTATGTGTTATTTGAGCTGTGTTTTGGACACCTTTGAAGGTGTTTTCTATGTGTTTTATTTTATCTGCCATTTATTTCAGTGGTGTTTGGGGGTTTGGTGAACCGTTTGATGAACAATTCAGTGAACACCCCGACATTTGGCTAACTGAACTGAATTTGAACACTCAGGTGTTTGAGCATCTCTAATGAACATAGCCTAACACAGCATTTCCGAAAAGGAACATCATGCCAACAGTAAAATATGATGGCAGTAGTGTGATGGTCTGGGGCTGTTTTGGTGCTTCAGGACCTGGAAGACTTGTTGGGGTAAATGGAACCATGAATTCTTCTGTCTACTAAAAAATGGAACCATGAATTCTTCTGTCTACTAAAAAGTGTGTGTTTATATGTAAAATCATCTTTAAAAGCCATCCTACGTGAATCTAATAAAAATGTAGAGTCCCTGTGGGTGGGGATAAGGGGAAGGGGAAAAAAATAATAAATTACTGATAGGGGTTTGTTACAAGTTTTCAACAATAATGGAAGTGGATTAGAATATCCTCATAATGCAAATAGATGAGATGAAGCAGTAACTCAGGGAGAAGTAATTATTATGTGGGACTTCAACTACCCTTAAATACATTGGGGAACAGAAACCTGCAGTTCCAGCAAAGGTAATAAGTTTTTGACAACTTTGAGAGACAATTATCTTTCACAACTGGTTTAGGACCCAACAAGAAGGGGGGCACTGCTGGACCTAATATTAACCAATAGGCCAGACCGCATATCACATTTACGAGTTGGAGGTCACTTGGGTAATAGTGATCACAAAATAATACGTTTTCATGTATCCTTTAATGAGATGTGTAGTAGAGGGGCTAAAAGGACACTAAAGTTCAGGAAGGTAAATTTCCAATGGTTGAGAGATGATCTTAGTGCAATAAACTGGGACGATGTCCTGAGACAAAAAGGTATACAAGGCAAATGGGAGATGTTTATTAGCATCTTGAATAGGACCTGTGCACAATATATACCCTATGGGAATAAACATGGTGGAAATAGGAGGAAACCACTACTGGCTAACGCATCTACTGGCTAACACAGTACACACATTTTTTTTTCAACAGTATTTACACAAGAATATCCCATGACAGACAACATGATCAGTGATAACAAAAATTCTCCATTAAATAGCACCTGCTTAACCCAGCAGGAAGTAAGACACCATCCAAAAATTACTAAAGTTGACAAATCCCCGGGCCCGGATGGGATACACCCCAGAGTGTTGCAGGAATTAAGTACCGTCATAGATGAACCATTATTTTTACTCTTTAAAGATTTTTTAATAACAGGGTCTGTACGACAGAACTGGCGTATAGCAAATATGGTGCCAATATTCAATATTTATTAACCCCTTCCCGACCGATGTCTCATATATGAGACATGAAATCCCATGCGTTCCCGACCGATGTCTCATATATGAGAAATCTGGGGAACGCACTCCTGCAGCTCAAGTGAGGGTCTCACTGACCTGTCACTTGAGCTGCAGGTACATGGGGACTTGTGCTACACCCCAGGGGGGGTCACTTTGCCCCCCCCATGCTACAGCCTCAGTGATTGGCGGTTTAAAATTGAAACCGCCAATTACCGGGAATGTAGCATTATGCTGCCTCCTGTGCTCCCCGCCTCTTCCCCTGTTCTCTGCAGCTTCCCTGCCCCTCCATTATCCCTCCCAGCCCTCCGCTGCCTCTCCCTGCCCCCTACCCAGCGGTAACAGCGGCGGCGATCACCGGGGATCATCGGTGCCGCCGCCTCTGCTCCTACTGCCGTATCTCCACCCCCCCCGCCGCCTCCGCTCCAACGCCTGCAGCCTCCCCTAAGTCTCCCCTGCCCCCTGGGTACCGGCGGCGGCGATCACCGTAGATAGTCGGTGCTGACGCCGCTAAGCCCCTCCGGCCTCCTCTGATTCTCCCCTGCCCCCAGGTACCGGTGGCCGCTCCAGCCCCAGCCGCTCCATACTCACCAGCCGCCACTCCAGCCACTTCTCCAGCCGCCGCCGCCACTCCAGCCGCCGCCGCCAATCCAGCCGCTTCTCCAGCCGCCGCCACTCCAGCCGCTTCTCCAGCCGCCGCCACTCCAGCCGCCTCTCCAGCCGCCGCCGCCACCGCTCCAACCTCCGATGCTCCAGCCTCACCTCCGCTCTGCCCCACCGCCAACCTGATATCTTGTCAGATCCCTTCACTGCAGCAGTGAAGGGATCTGACTGACCTGGTGCAGGGATCCATTATGTGATCCCTGTGCCTGGGCTGTAAGATCCCTTCACCACAGCTGTGAAGGGATCTGACAGTCCTGGTGCAGGGATCCATTGTGTGATCCCTGTGCCAAAGCTGTGAGATCCCTTTGCCGCAGCCGTGAAGGGATCCGACAGTCCTGGCGCAGGGATCCTTTGTGTGATCCCTGTGCCAGGACTGTGAGATCGCTTTCTGCAGCTCGATCCCCCTGCATAGGGATTAAGCTGCAGAAAGCGATCTGACAGCACGGGCACAGTGATCCACATAGTGGAACACTGCACCCGGACTGCCAGATTGCTGCTCTGCAGTCCGATCCTCCTGCATGCGGATTGAGCTGCAGAAAGCGTTCTTGCAGCCCCGGCGCTGCACCCGGGCCGCCAGATTGCTGCTCTGCAGTCCGATCCTCCTGCATGGGAATCGAGCTGCAGAAAGCGATCTCACAGCCCTGGCGCTGCACCCAGGCTGCCAGATCGCTGCTCTGCAGTCCGATCCGCCTGCATGCGGATCGAGCTGCAGAAAGCGATCTCGCAGCCCTGACGCTGCACCCAGGCTGCCAGATTGCTGCTCTGCAGTCCGATCCACCTGCATGCAGATCGAGCTGCAGAAAGCGATCTCGCAGCCCCGGCGCTGCACCCGGGCTGCCAGATCGCTGCTCTGCAGTCCGATCCTCCTGCATGGGGATCGAGCTGCAGAAAGCGATCTCGCAGCCCCGGCGCTGCACCCAGGCTGCCAAATCGCTGCTCTGCAGTCCGATCCTCCTGCATGAGGATCGAGCTGCAGAAAGGGATCTCGCAGCCCTGGCGCTGCACCCAGGCTGCCAGATCATTGCTCTGCAGTCCGATCCGCCTGCATGCGGATTGAGCTGCAGAGAGCAATCTCGCAGCCCTGGTGCTGCACCCAGGCTGCCAGATCGCTGCTCTGCAGTCCGATCCGCCTGCATGCAGATCGAGTTGCAGAAAGCAATCTCGCAGCCCCGGAGCTGCACCCTGGAGGCCAGATCGCTGCTCTGCAGTCGATCTTCCTGCATGGGGATCGAGCTGCAGAAAGCGATCTCGCAGCCCCAGCGCTGCATCCGGGCTGCCAGATCGCTGCTCTACAGTCCGATCCGCCTGCATGGGGATTGAGCTGCAGAAAGCGATCTCGCAGCCCTGGCGCTGCACCCAGGCTGCCAGATCGCTGCTCTACAGTCCGATCCGCCTGCATGCGGATCGAGCTGCAGAAAGCAATCTCGCAGCCCCGGCGCTGCACCCGAGATGCCAGATCGCTGCTTTGCAGTCCTATCTGCCTGCATGCGGATCGAACTGCAGAAAGCGATCTCACAGCCCCAGTGTGGATCACTGCACCTGGGCTGTCAGATTGCTACTTTGCAGTCCGATCCGCCTGCATGGCGATCGTGGGACGTTTGTTGTGGACTACTTCGGAGGCGATTGAGCATCGTGGGACCTTCGTTATGGACTACGTCGGATCTTTTTATAATAAAGATGGAGTCTGTATTTTGTTTGTGTTTTTTTTCCAAATAAAAATAGTTTTCTCTGTGTGTATTTATTGACTACTTACCAGAGATTCCTAATGGCGGGTCTAACATTGGCCCAATATTATGAATCTCGGGCTTAGTGCCAGCTGCCAATAAAAAGCTGGCATTAACCCCTTTATTACCCAGTTTGCCACCGGCACCAGGGCAACTGGAAGAGCATGGGTACAGCGCCAGAAAATGGCGCTTCAATGAATGCGCCATTTTCTGGGGCGGCTGCGGGCTGCAATTTGCAGCATGGGGGGCCCAGAACGCTTGGGCCTTTCCATGCTGAGGATTCCAGCCCCCAGCTGCCTAGTTGTACCTGGCTGGGCCAAAAATATGGCGGAGCCCTAAGTCATTTATTTTTTCTAGAATTAGTTCTAGAAATTAAAAAAAATGGGCTTTGCTGTATTTTTGGCTGCAGCCAGGTACAACGAGGCAGCTGGGGGTTGCTGGCAGTCTGTAGCTGCCAAGTTGTACCTGGCTGGACCAAAAATATGGCGGAGCCCCACGTTATTTTTTTTTTTCTAGAATTCGTTCTAGAAATAAAAAAAAGGCCTTCGCTGTATTTTTGGTAGCCAGCTAGGTACAACTTGGCAGCTGGCTGACTGGAATCCTCAGCGTGGAGAGACCCAAATGTTGTGGGTCCCCCACGCTGCAAATTGCAACCCACAGCCACCCAAGAAAATAGCGCATTCATTAGAGGCGGCATTTTCTGGTGCTGTACCCCAACTCTTCCAGTTGCCCTTGTGCTGGTGGCACACGGGTTCTCCATATGCGACATGGTGTCCGCTAACAATTTCAATGGAAAATTAGCTCCAATTGTTAGCGGAAACCATGTCGGGTATGGAGAGCCCCTCCCTGTGTGCCTGAACATTGGAGCTCCCCCACAAGTGACCCCATTTTGGAAACTAGGCCCCTAAGGAACGTATCTAGATGCATAGTGAGCACTTTGAACCCCAAGATGCTTCACAAATTCATCCATAAAAATAAAAAAGCACTTTTTTTTCCAGAAAAAGTTTCTTTTTTCATTATTACGGATCAATTTGTGAAGCACCTGGGGTTCAAAGTGCTCACTATGCATCTAGATACGTTCCTTGAGTGATCTAGTTTCCAAAATGGGGTCACGTGTGGGGGAGCTTTAATGTGGAGACACACAGGGACCCTCCAAACACGACATGGTGTCCGCTAACAATTTGAGCTCATTTTCCATTCAAAATGTTAGCGGACACCATGTCGCATTTGAAGGGTCCCTGTGCGTCTCCACATTGGAGCTCCCCAACACATGACCCCATTTCGGAAACTAGACCCCCTAAGGAACGTATCTAGATGCATAATGAGCACTTTGAACCCCCAGATGCGTCACAAATTCGTCCATAAAATGAATAGAAAATTTTTGTGGAAAAAAAAGTGCTTTTTCATTTTATGGACGAATTTGTGAAGCATCTGGGGGTTCAAAGTGCTCATTATGCATCTAGATACGTTCCTTAGGGGTCTAGTTTCCAAAATGGGGTCACTTGTGGGGGAGCTCCAATGTGGAGACACACAGGGACCCTCCAAACGCGACATGGTGTCCGCTAACAATTTGAGCTCATTTTCCATTCAAATTGTTAGCGGACACCATATCGCGTTTGGAGGGTCCCTGTGTGTCTCCACATTGGAACTCCCCCACAAGTGACTCCATTTTAGAAACTAGACCCCCAAAGGAACATATATAGATGCATAGTGAGCACTTTGAACCCCCAGATGCTTCACAAATTCATCCATAAAAGTGAAAAACATTTTTTCATAAAAAATTAATTTTTGCCTACATTTTTTCAGTTTCACATGGGCAAAGGGATAAAATACACCCCAAAATGTGTTGGGCAATTTCTCCTGAGTACACCGATACCTTATATGTGGTCATAAACCACTGTTTGGGCACACGGCTGGGCTCAGAAGTGAAGGAGCGCCATTTCACTTTTTGAACGGAAAATTGACTCCAAAATTCAAATTGCGCTCCTTCCCTTCCGAGCCCTGCCGTGCACCCAAACAGTGGTTTATGACCACATGTGAGGTATCTTTGTACTCAGGAGAAATTGCCCAACAAATTTTAGGATGCATTTTATCCTGTTGCCCATGTGAAAATGAATAAATTGAGGCTAAAAGAACATTTTTGTTACAAAAATCAAAATGTCCATTTTTTCCTTCAACTTTATTTTAGTTCCTGTGATGCACCTGAAGGGTTAACAATCTTCTTGAATATAGTTTTGAGTAGCTTGAGGGGTGTAGTTTTTGGAATGGTGTGACTTTTGGGTGTTTTCAGTCACATTGGCCCCTCAAAGGGACTTCAAATGTGATGTGGTCAGTAAAAAAAATGGTTTTGTAAATTTTGCTGGAAAAATGAGAAATTGCTGATGGCCTTTGAACCCTTATAACGTCCTACCAAAATTTTTTTTTTTTTTCCAAAATTGTGCTGATGTAAAGTAGACATGTGGGAAATGTGATTTATTAACTATTTTGTGGCACATAACTCTCTGGTTTAGCAGAATAAAAATTAAAAATTTGAAAATTGCTAAATTTTCAAAATTTTTGCCAAATTTTTTATTTTTTTACAAATAAACGCAAAAATTATAGACCTAAATTTAATACTAACATGAAGCCCAATATGTCACAAAAAAACAATCTCAGAATCGCTCAGATCCAATGAAGCGTTCCAGAGATATTACCTCATAAAGGGACACTGGTCAGAATTGCCAAAAATGCCTCGGTCTTTAGGGTCAAAATAGGCTCGGTCATGAAGGGGTTAAAAGAGGCATAGATGCTCATGAGGAGAACATATTTTTACCTCTATACAAGTCACTAGTGCGACCACACTTAGAATACTGTGTACAATTCTGGTCTCCGAAGTATAAGAAAGACATAGCTGAACTAGAGCGGGTGCAGAGAAGAGCGACCAAGGTTATTAGAGGACTAAGGGGTCTGCAATACCAAGACAGGTTATTAAACTTGGGGTTATTTAGCTTGGAAAAACGAAGGCTTAGGGGTGATCTTATAATAATGTATAAATATATGGGGGGACAGTACAGAGACCTTTTTAATTATTTTTTACTCTTAGGCCTGAGACGGGACAAGGGGGCATCCTCTACGTGTGGAGGAAAGAAGGTTTAATCATAATCACAGATGTGGATTCTTTACTGTAAGAGCAGTGAGACTATGGAACTTTCTGCCACATGATTTTGTAATGAGTAACTACTATCATTTAAGAATGGCCTAGATGCCTTTCTTGAAAAGTTTAATATTACCAGTTATATATATTAGATTATTTAATAGGACGTTGATCCAGGAAACTAGTCTGATTGCCGTATGTGGAGTCCGGAAGCAATTTTTTTCCCCAATGTGGAGCTTAGTGTTGCCAGGTGGGTTTTTTTTTGCCTTCCTCTCGATCAACATGTTAGGCTATGGATTGAACTAGATGGACTTAAAATTATCCTTCAACCTTAAAAACTATGTTACTATGTCTTAAAGAAGACTATCTTGCCATCTGTTTGTGACCTCAAGCTGAAGTACAATTGGGTTATGCAGCAGGACAAAGATCCAAAACACACCAGCAAGTCCACCTCTGAATAGCTTAAGAAAAACAAAATTAAGACTTTTTAGCAGTCTAGTCAAAGTCCTGACCTATATCCAATTGATATGCTGTGGCATGACCCTAAAATATGGTTGAATTACAACAATTCTGCAAAAATGAGTGGGCCAAAATTCCTCCAAACCATTGTAAAAGACTCACTGCAAGTTATTACGAGTGCTTGATTGCAGTTGTTGTTGCTGCTAAATGAGGTCCAACCAGTTATTACGTTTAAGGGGCAATCACTATTTCACCTAGGACCCTGTAGGTTTAGATTTCTTTCTCCATTCTTAATCAAAAGCTTCAATTATAAACTGCTTCTATTTTTACTTGTGTTATCTTGTCTAATATTTTAATTTGTTTGGTGCTTTGAAACATTTAAGTGTGACAAACATCTAAAAGAATGAGAAATCAGAAAGGGGGTAAACACTTTTTCACATCACAATATTTCCTTAGTTGGTTAGGGTGCTAACTGACACCCGAGGATCCCCCTCCAGTCTGGGTCACAGTCCTTTTAGGTGCCCTCCTCTGTATCACTTGCAGGGTCACCTCTTCTTCACTTCTTCAGCTTCCCTCACAAACTACTCACTAACTCTTTCCCGCTCTTCACTACCCACCTAAGACTCCACCCACTGGGATCTGTTCCCAAGCAACGGGTTAACCAATTGATCCCCTGGCTCTAGGTGTGTGAATGCGTAGTGTGAGGGCCCCAGATTAACATCCCAATCCCATGGTCACAGGGATACTACACACACTGGTCTTTGTGCAGTACCCTTCCGTGGCGCACCAACCAGTGGGGTGCCACATGTGTGCACCAGATAGCAAAGTTATGACTGGTAAAAGGAATATACATTTAGGATTTAATACAGCCAGCATCCCTATCCTGGATTAACTGCTTGAACCTACAAGTTCAACCCCAAAGTCATGGCCTCTGCAGTATTTTTAAGTCCCATTAGAACACAGAACCAAGGAGGCGTGGCCAGCTGCCCTATGGAGTAGACGCTCCTATACAGAGCTCCAGTGCCAAACAAGCGACCAGGGCTCTAAAGTCCTTTTAAAGACTAGAACCCACATCAAAAACGGTCTATACATACAGCTGCCTACCGTGGACACCTTGACCGTGTCACAGGCAAATCAAGAAAGACAATCACCCTACAGAAAGCTCCGGGATCGGTCCTGACCTTCTGACTCAGGCGCCATCTTCACACTGAGGAGTGCGACCTGCACACAGCTGCGACCTTCCTCCTTCCATCTAGGGGCTTACGGACTGCCACTTTACGCCAGGTGAGACTAATATTCAGCTTCACAACCTCACTGCACATACCTGCGTGCTCCCTCTGTGTGGTGCAGACCCTGCTGGAGAGGAGAGTGGAGTCTGTGGTGATCTGCTGAGACCCGTACTGGGAGCATAAGAAGAGGGAGATCCGCTGGTGCAGACACATCTCCTCCCCTGCTGCGGGGGTATAGATCGCAGTCTGGTATCACGGCAGCTGTAGATGCCGGTGGGACTAATTTCCTTCCCTGCAGACAGTAGGGAACACGTGGGCGGAAGGATACCCGTCCCAGATAAAGTAGCTCCGGCAGAATAGGAGTGACGTCATCCACACTAAAAGGCTCCAAAAACCTTGCAGCCCAGTTTACACTCCTCAGAAATCCGGAGCCTGCTTATCAGAGATCAGCAGTATCTCTCCCTAGACACTGAGGAAGCTGTGGAGATCGCGCTTGCTCCATTCCTGTCTTCATCTCACTAACTCCCTCCCCCTCCTACACTGAAGAGGACACTGCACGGAGGCTGCACTACCCGCAGACAGCTTTGAAAGAACTTTCTGACCTCCTGTAAACAACATAATACCAGGAGAGATAAATCCACAGCTCCCCAGCATTGACAGTCACACAGATTTGGAGAAATAGTGATATACCCAAATATCCACTAGGGGTATAGGAAACACTATAAGATACAAAGATCTTGCACATGGAACTTTTCATCACTAGATGTTAGCCTGGTTACGATTTACTGTTTTTCTCACACAATCATTCTGATATATGCATACAAAGTTAAGAACTGCCAGCTTTGTGACTTAAAATAATTGTGCATTTCTGCAATTAGTAACAATTAGGTTGATAGGACTGGTTATCAATCACCCCTAAACTTGCATACTCCTAGACTGCCTCTATCCACCATCACCTGACTAACTCTCCTAAATTACATTGAAACCATATCTTTCAGTTAACTTTACTAAGTGGACTCTCGCCTCTGACTAAGAACAGTGATCTACATTTAAAGGCTCTACCCAGTGACTCAATCGGTGATCTGATTCTATTAAAACACAATTGATTACGTCCATCTAGTCACAACAAATACAAAATCCCACAATACCACCATGCCCACAAAATCTAAACTGAGCTCAACCCCGCAAGGGATCGAGGCCGTGGGAGACCTACAAAAATCTCCCTTAAAAAGTAGACTACCAACCTTATACCAAACCGCTCAGTCAATTAAAAAACATAGAAACAAAGAGGAGAACCAAACCCTTAAAGATCATAAAACAAAAGACTGGACATCTTCTATTGAAGAATTAGATGAAACCCCCATGAATGAAACATCCTACTCATCCTCAAAACGAAAAGAAATGAGCACTCCATCCAAAACTATACCAGATCCTAATTTAAAGTCAGACACAACAGAAATAAACCAAGACCCAAATATTAAGAGCCCCGCCAGGCAGAAACTTAAAACAGGTAATGCAGAACTGGAACTCTTACTCACTTCAAACCCAAACCAACCACTGGACAAGACCTTTATGGTTAACCTGTTCTCATCGTTTCAGTCAAAGTTTGAGGATAATATGAAAACCCACCTAGCAGAGATAAAATCAACGGTAGCCACTATCGTCACAAGAGTAGACGAACATGACCACTCTATAGCCAAACTTACAACAGTCTCTGCCACAGTCAAGAAAGAACAACATAAAATGCAAGAGGAAATAACATACCTAAGAAACAAATTAATAGATAAAGAAGATAGAGACCGAAGAGTCAACCTGAAGTTTAGAGGAGTCCCAGAGACAATTAAAAACTCTGATCTGCCAGAATACATCAGAAACTTAGCGAAGTCAACAGTCCCGGGTAAACATGAGCTAGAATACTCCATTGAGAGAGCCCATAGGATTCCCAAGCCAATAAGACTACCTGATGACATTCCTAGGGATGTAATTGCGAAATTCTCGTTCTTTTCCACCAAAGACCAAATAAACGAACACCTAAAGAGAAATAAAACCCTACCAGCCCCTTATCAATCCATCAAAGTCTTCCTAGACTTCTCAAAAGAAACTCTTACCAAGAGAAGGACACTCAGACCAGTTACTGAGGTACTGAGAAACAATCATATCATGTACAGATGGAGTCATCCCTCATCTGACGTCATTTTCTCCTACAAAAGCAAAACTTACAATATTGAGGAAGTCGAATATGGACTTAATACATTAAAGAACTTAAGAATTGGAGGTCCAGGATGACCACAAATAAGAAAGAATAGACCTTGACACAAACCACTGAATGGCACCATGGCCGAAACTTTAGCCCTGAGGAAGTTTCCCAACGGTTCCGTTGAACCCTTCCACTAAGGAACGAGTTAATAGTTTTTACGTTTAACACTACGGTTATACATTTGAAATTGTTACATACGTGTTGTAATAATCTAATTCCATAACAACTCTTATTTCTCACCCCTAGGTTTTCCACTCCCCCTTCTTTCTATTGATAGTTGCAGAGTCGTAACAAACCTATCTTCTAGCACGCTCCTATTAGTTATGTCCCACAATTACCTTTCACTCAACACAAATGGGCTCAATTCTCCACAGAAACGGTTCTATGTTTGGAGAGAACTTAAAAAACACAATATAGACGTTGCGGGCCTTCAAGAAACCAGATTTAGCGTTGACAAAACACCGAAATTCTCAAATCCACTCTACCCACATATTTTCCTAGCATCAAACAAAAAGAAGAAGTCAGGAGTGGCCATATTAATAAAAGAGACAATTAAATTTGAAAAAAAAGAAATCATATCAGATCCAGAGGGCAGATTTATTATACTTAAATGTCTGCTAGACAATACCATGCACACATTAGTAAACATATACGCACCTAACTCTGGTCAGATCACATTTTTAAAAAAAATCCTACGAACTGTTAGAGAAGTACAAGAGGGAGTTCTGTACATGTTCGGAGACTTCAATGCAGTTCCGAACCCCTCACTTGACTCATCCAACAAAAACAGAAACACAAATACTCAACTAGATCCATTGATGAAACAGGAGGAACTATTTGACGCATTTCGATGCCTCAACACTTCCTCTATTGAGTACACTCATTTCTCGAACGTTCACAAGTCCCTGGCCCGCATAGATTTGATCCTCACAGACATTAATTCACTCAGACTCATCAAGACAGTAATCATACTCCCGAGGTCATGGTCAGACCACTCCCCCATTATTTTTAAAACTTCACCAGGTCCATCTCACAATCAAAGAGGAGTCTGGAGAGCAAACTCGTTTCTTTTCTTACATCAAAAATACAAAGCAGATATAGAAAATGCTTTGAAACTATACTTTTCTGAGAATGACCTGGGGGAGACAACCATTCCGACTATCTGGTCAGCACATAAAGCTGTCATTAGAGGACTGTTAATCCAACTAAATGCAAGACATAAAAAAACTTTAACTGCAGCCATCGACAATATAGTTAAACAGATAAAAGAACTTGAAGAATCTGTCTCAATACTCCCATCTGACTCAACCATGAAAGAGATCCTTAAATTAAGAATTGAGCTCAAGTCAATTCTGGTCTCAGATTATGACAAAATTTCCCGCCTATCCAAGTCCAACTATTACGTCTCATCAAATAAACCAAACAAATTATTTGCAAAACTCATTAAATCTCGTAGAATTAAAACCACGATATCCCAAATAAAAAACAAACACAATATATTACAAAGACTCCCAAAAGACATCTCAGACACTTTTACTGATTACTACAAGTCCCTATATAACTTAAATCAAACTAATTCTGAATCAACACCCACACCTAATAAGATTAATGCATTCCTAGATTCAATTGAAATTCCCTCACTCACCAAGGATGACCTAGACTTTATAAATTCTCCATTCTCTGAAGAAGAGGTCATGAACACTATTAAGAACCTAAAAAAACTCAAATCCCCCGGCCCAGACGGACTACAAAACGAGTACTACATTACATACCAAAAAATATTAACTCCCTACTTGACTAGACTCTTAAATGACCTAACCAACCCCAAGTCACAACCATCCAAAGAACTACTACAAGCCACGATCACATTAATTCCAAAAAATAAGGGTGACCCGGACAATGTGTCTAACTTCCGCCCCATTTCACTTCTGAACTCAGACCTCAAAATAATAACTAAAACAATCAACACGAGACTACAAAGAATTATCCCAAAACTGATTCACAGTGACCAGGTAGGGTTCATTAAAAACAGAGGCTCTGCTGACGCTACACGACGCACCATTAATTTGCTCACCCATGTGGAAAGACATAAGGTCCCAGCTATATTGGTTTCAGTCGACGCCGAAAAGGCATTCGACAGGGTCCATTGGGGCTTCCTGTTCGAAACATTAAAAAGATTCGGCTTTAAAGGCAACATAGTACAAATACTCAAATCTTTATACTCCATACCAACGGCAAACATCATGATCAACAATACCCTTTCCAACACATTCCCACTCTCAAACGGAACCAGACAAGGTTGCCCCCTCTCACCATCGTTATTCGACCTTTACATAGAACCTCTGGCCGAAAAAATTCGCATGAATAATCTTATAAAAGGCATCCACACCAAAACTAGAGAATACAAAATAAGCCTGTTCGCTGATGATGTCCTACTTTCTCTCTCTGATCCCATCAATTCCTTAAGAAATCTATTCGTCACCATTAAAGAATTCTCCGCAGCCTCTGCATATAAAATCAACTTAAACAAAACTCAGATTTTACACTATAATCTGGACTCTGAAACACTGGCCATAATTAAAAGCGAACATAGTCTGAATTGGGATAGGAAAGACCTGGACTTCTTAGGTATAAAAATTACTACAAATTCCTCCACATTAATGGACCAAAACCTCACTACTTTAGTTACAACTATTCAAAAAGACCTCATACACATTGCCAAAACAGACCTATCCTGGTTTGGGAAAATCGAAGCATATAAAATGTTTATTTTACCTAAGGTCCTATATATCTTTCGCTCGCTCACAATACCAATTAAAAAACCCTGGATAAAGAAACTACAGTCACAAATGACATCCTTTGTATGGGGACAAAAAAAGCCAAGGGTAGCCAGAACAACATTAGAGAAGAGCAGAGCCAATGGCGGCCTAGCCTTACCAAACATCGCAGCATACTACAACGCTACTATAATAGTTCTAAGCAAAACCTGGTGGGACGATTCACAGAAACCCAGCTGGTTATACCTGGAAGAAGCAAACCTCCCGAAACACAAACTCAACTTACTTTTACTCTCTCACCTCTGCGACAAATCAAAAAGGCTCCCTAAAGAACTAACTATTAAAGCCACGATACAGGCGTGGAAACAACTCGTTGCAAAAACATCAGAAAACTCCCCTGCCTCCACCCATGAATGGATCTCAATTGATATTCTGACATTGCTGATCCCATCTCTAAATATAGACTTATGGAAAAATAAAGGAATCAAATTCCTATCAGACATTTTTGACAGACACAACTGCCTTGTCCCCTTTGACCAACTACAGTCCAAATTTTTCCTGCAGGACACAGACCTCCAAACATGGGGAAAAATTAATTCCTACATAGCAAAAAAATCTCCAAATTTCTACCTACCACTAACCATTGCACATTTATTTAAATTTCACCACAGTCCTATTTTCTGGACCACCAAAAACATCTATAAGGTGATAAATCTGGACCACACACTAAATAAAACCACCAGTTTGATAGCATGGGAAAAGGAATTAGGAATCCACATCGACACCGAATCTATAAGTCAAACTCTATTGAATCTTCCGAAAATGATTCCTTGTTCAACTCTACTAGAAACCCATTACAAATCGCTTACAAGGTGGTATTTCACTCCACAACGCCTACACCTTGTGAAAGAAGACAACTCCCCACTTTGTTGGAGGTGCAATCACGAAATCGGCACAACCTTGCACATTTTTTGGTCCTGTGAACGTCTGAAAGCATTCTGGAACAAAATTCAATTTTTAATTTACGACCTCACATGCAACTCTCTCACCCTAACTCCAGAGCTCGTTACTCTCTTGATAGGTGCAGAACAAATTCCCTCGCAATTTAGACCTATCATAACCCACATTATATTATCCGCAAAAACCTTCATCGCTTCACTATGGAGAAACTCCGAAGGCCCTTCATTCCCAATCCTACTTGAAAAAGTTGCTTCACACAACTCACATGAACTCGCACATGCCTTGAGACAAAATAGGATAATCAAATATTACAAGAAATGGGACCCATGGAATAGGATTTTCCCTCCATCTCACACTCTGAGTGCACACTAATAGAAGAACAGAACTTGACTTAATATTTTAAGCAGACAGACTCTGCTCCTCCATCCTTTTTCCCCCACCTTTTCCCCCTTACCCTCCCTCTCCCCTTCCAAATTCTCTTCGGTTATTTAGTTAAATGTTGGACTAAAACAGAAGATTTTTTCCCTTACTATATTATAGCAACCATGATGAAACATTAGTATACTACTTTCGAACTACTTTCAAGAGAAGATTTCTCATCTGAAGAAAGAATGTTTATTAAACAATGCTTTATTATATGCTATGACTACCCTTTACAAATTACATGCTTGTTAATAACCTGACACAACTTAATAATTTGTTGTACATGTTTATCAAAAGAATAAAAATATTTGAACAAGAACACAGAACCAATGCATAATCAATCTTTGTTGCCAGTGACATAGATGTGATGGCTGACTAAGGGAGCAGAAACAGAGAAGACGGACATTGACACAGATGCCACATACAAAAAGAATATTCTTTAAAAAAATCTTAATTTACCATAATAATTCTCCTGAAGCATTGGAAACTAAACATAATATATAGACACCTGGAGGGAATCCTGTACTCCGTCTATGAATGACTCTTGCCAGTGAATATTTCTCACAACCTTTTAGTAGCACAAACGGATGTAATTTGATTTTTGGCAGGCAAGATGATAGTGCAATATTTTCTATTATTTCTAATTAGAATGACATTCTGCCAAAACAAATGCTGCTAGGTTATAAATTATAGCCATGTATCTCAAACACATTTTACGATTTCCTAAATAAATATAATTGCTAGAAAAAAAAGCTTATTTTGCTGAAATATTTAAAAATGTTAGCTATGCTCCCAATTAGGGACACAGTCAGGGCAGTATAAAGAAAGGGGCCCACCAGCACCACTGAAACTACCCACTTGCTGATAAACTCAGCCTCTGATTTGTGAAAACTAGCATTTGAGCCTTATTGATTGAATTTCATATGGATTTGGATGTGAATTTAATTTTATGTGGACTGCACCATCTTTCTGTGGGTCACATGGTGCGCAAGTCCAATGTGGAGCTTTGCGCATGCACGCCTATCATTAGTGCATGCCTATGATGCACTAATAATAGATTAAGCAATAGGGTCTCTGATATTATAAGACACCATTGACATCTCCTGAATTAGGGTCATGACAATATTAAGGCATTTCGAGTATCACCGCTCAGAAGGGACGTAATCTGAAAGATGACCTTGTAAAATCTGATATTGGTACATCTAAAAGAGCCATTCAATTGACTTTGAGCCACCCAAGTTTGGATTATTCTCCCTGATTGGAATGTGTGTGCTGTGGAAATTTACTAAAAGGTCAACACTTCTTTTTATCCACATTCTGGTAAAAAGTATACTATTCATAAGAGTGAAGGCCCCGTCACACTACTATATCGTTAACAATATCGTTGAAATGTTACAGGTTTTGAGACATTTAAACGACGTCGTAACAACGTTGTAGCGTGTGACACGTCGATACAACCAGCGATAAGTCAACTGATCATTGATCACAGGTTTATGAACCAGACCATAAATGATCGTACGTTCAACCTGCAGCATCGGTGAGTGTGACACCTCGATAACAATGTTGTTAACGACTTCACCTATTCAGGACATAGCAATATAGGCATCAAACGACTGCTAATATCGTTCGCTTGTTGCGGGGTCGTTGCTGCGTCGTTCATGATATTTGTACATGTGACAACTCACTAGCGATCAAACAATGACGTTCAAACGACCTAGTCAAGTTGGATCGTTGAGCGGATCACTCGGATGTTGAAGTGTGTGATGGGGCCTTTACACTTGAACGAGTAATTTTGTCAACAATGTGATCTCTTACCCATTTGGGCTTTTATATGTGGGTGAAACAACTATGGAGGTGAGGGGGGTTAGTAAACACAAGTGCACAATAAGAACAGGCCTAATGGAGTTACTAGTACCGAGATACTTTAAAGGGTTTGGTAACTTGGTAAATTAATTAAAGGGACACTGTCAGGCCATTTTTTAGTATGATACTAATATTAACCTTGAATAGTACCTGGGCAGACCATTTAAA
>JARQOC010000006.1:104658808-104840484 GCA_033576535.1 Allobates femoralis
ATATTTTCTTGCACTTGGGGTTTTTGGTTTGGTAAAATAAAATAACCTGTATAATAGAAAAGCTTATAGTAGAAAACAGGCTCCATCCGGGTTTTAGCCCTTAGGGGTTAGCACTTTTATATGTTTTGTATCTTTGGGAACTCAGGTTTGCATGTGATTGGTTTACCGGGTGCTGCAAATATTTTAAATTTTTATCTACTTCCCCCATCTATCTATCTATATTTTTCTTCATCTATTATTCTACCCAAAAATACCTATATCTCCCCCTCTTTTATATCAAATCTATTACAAAAAAATTTTCCGCGCACCCAATCACTCCCAAAATCATGTGTGTATATCAATAATGGAAGGTAGAAGTAAAACACCATGCATTTGGAAAAAATATAAAAACTGCGTTTTTTGAAAAAAAAAAAATTTTTGGTTTTTTTTGGGGGATTTTTTTACTTTTGTAAAGAAAGGTTTTAGCACATTTTGGCCAGTAATTTTTTCCCCCAAAAACCAAAGAAAAGGTATTGATCTATGGGTCCCTGTCCTCCCATGCCCACCGGGGGAGAATTTTGAAAAAACATCATTCAGTTATATAAAATACAGACTTTAGAACTGTTGTCAAACTAGCTATCGCAAGTGATCAGTGACTTCCTGTGGCTTTGGTCTTTTCTGTATGTCTTTTCTCATTTCATAGGATGAGCACAATGGCTTATGTGATGTCATGGAACAGTGGCTGTAAAAGACCATGCTGTGTCAATATCAATCATTTGTCTTTGAACACTCATTGGGTGAAGACATATTTTCTTGCACTTGGTGAGTTTTTGGTTCTGGATAAAATAAAATAACCTGTATAATAGAAAAGCTGTATAGTAGAAAACAGGCTCCATCACAGGTTTACGTCCTTGTACGGTTAGCACTTTTACTACTGTTTGTCCATCTTCTGGGAACATCAGTGTTTGAATGTGATTGGCATTACCAGGGTGCTGCTAATATTTTGATATCTATCTATCTATCTATCTATCTATCTATCTATCTATCTATCTATCTATCTATCAATCTATCTATCCAACTACCTATATCTCTCCATCTTTTTATATCTATCTATCTACAATAAAAAGGTTCACTGCAGCACTCAATCACTACCAATCATGTGTGTATATACACATATGGATAGTAGAAGTAAAACACCTATGCATTTGAGAAAAAATATAAAAACACTTTGAAAATAAATTTGATTTTGGGTTTATTGTAAGTAAGGTTACAATTTGGCCAATGTTGCCTAACCAGACAGGTGCTATCTGATGTCGTCTACATCCACGGGAATTGAAAACTAATCACTTTATATAAAAGCTTGATGTTGTCAACAGCCTATAGCAAGCGATCATGTGACTGCCTGGCTTGGTTCTGTAGTGCATTCATGGTGAGACATGGCTTATGTGATGTCGGAACGGCTGAAGACTCGTTCATTATATTTTTTGAACACTGGTAAGACTATTTCTGCTTGGTGGTTGTTCTGGATAAAATAAAATAACCTGTATAGAAAGCTGATTAAAAGCTCATAAGTACTGTGTTAGCTTATACGTTGTCATTCGAATCATTTGATTTGCATCGGTGCTGCAATATTTTACACTATACTATATTATCACTTCACTATTATCTATATCACTATTATCAACCTATATCTCTCATTTTATATCTATTATACAAAAAGTTCCGCAGCCTCATCATACAAATGGTGTATACACTAGGAGTAGAGTAAACATAGTTGAAAAATATAAACAGTTGCGTTTTTTGTTAGAAAAAAATAAATTTTTGATTTTTTGTTGGGAATTGTTATCTTGTAAAGTAAGGTTCTTAGTACACATTTTGCCATAACTGGTTGCCCATAAACCATGAAGTGTGTGCTTAATCTGATGGTCCATGTCCTACATGCCCTACCGGGACAGAACTTTGTACACCACATACATTCACTTTTATAATATACAGACTTTGAACTGTTTGTCAATAGGGCCTATCAGTCAGCTGATATGTGACTTCTCTGTGGCTTTGTCTTTCCTGTTATTTCAGTCTCATTTGCATTAGACTGATGTCACAATGCTTTATTTGTTCTGGAACATGGCTGTAAAAGACCATGCTGTGTCAATATCAATCATTTGTCATTGAACACTATGGAAGTGAAGACATATTTTCTTGCAATTGGTGAATTTTGGTTCTGGATAAAATAAAATAACCTGTATAATAGAAAAGCTGTATATAGTAAAACAGGCTCCATCACAGTTAAGTCCTTGTAGGTTAGCACTTTTTACTACTGTTTGTCCATATTTGGGAACATCAGTTTAATGTGATTGGCATTACCAGGTGCTGCTAATATTTTGATATCTATCTATCTTCTATCTATCTTCATCTATCTATCTATCTATCTATCTATATCCAACTACCTATATAACTTCTACCATCTTTTATATCTATCTATCTACAAAAAGGTTCACTGCAGCACTCAATCACTACCAATCATGTGTGATATAACATATGGATAGGTAGAAGTAAAACACCTATGATTTGAGAAAAATATAAAACGTGCGTTTTTTGAAAAAACTAAATTTTGGATTTTTTAGGGATATTTTATCTTTGTAAAGTAAGGTTCTTATACATTTTGGCCAGTAACTGTTTGCCATAAACATGACAAGGTACTTAGATCTGATGGGTCCCTGTCTCTACCATGCCCTCCACGGGGGCAGAACTTTGATACACACACATACATTCAGTTTATATAAATATACAGACTTTAGAACTGTTTGTCAAACTCAGGCTATCAGTCAAGCTGATCATGTGACTTGCTCTGTGGCTTTGGTTTTCTGTTATGTCGTGCTCATTTGCATAGGATGATGTCACAATGGCTTATGTGAGTCATGGAACAGTGGCTGTAAAAGACCATGCTGGTGTCAATATCAATCATTTGTCTTTGAAACTCATTGGGTGAAGAATATTTTTCTTGCCACTTGGTGAGTTTTGGTTCTGGATAAAATAAAATAACCTGTATAATAGAAAAGCTGTATAGTGAAAACAGGCTCCATCACAGGTTAAGTCCTTGTACGGTTAGCACTTTTACTACTGTTTGTCCATTTCTGGAACATCAGTGTTTGAATGTGATTGGCATTACCAGGTGCTGCTAATATTTTGATATCTATCTATCTATCTTCTATCTATCTATACTATCTATCTATCATTATCTATCAATCTATCTATCAACTACCTATATCTTCCATCTTTTTATATCTATCTATCTACAATAAAAGGTTCACAGCAGCACTCAATCACTACCAATCATGTGTGTATATACACATATGGATAGGTAGAAGTAAAACACCTATGCATTTGAGAAAAAATATATAAAAACATGCGTTTTTTGAAAAAAACTAAATTTTGGATTTTTTTGGGGATATTTTATCTTTGTAAAGTAAGGTTCTTAGTACACATTTTGGCCAGTAACTGTTTGCCCATAAACCATGACAAGGTGAGCTTAGATCTGATGGGTCCTGTCCTACCATGCCCTACCGGGGGCAGAACTTTGATACACACACATACATTCAGCTTTATATAAATATACAGACTTTAGAACTGTTGTCAAACTCAGGCCTATCAGTCAAGCTGATCATGTGACTTGCTCTGTGGCTTGGTCTTCCTGTATTATGGTGCTCATTTGACATAGGATGATGTCACAATGGCTTATGTGATGTCATGGAACAGTGGCTGTAAAAGACCATGCTGTGTCAATATCAATCATTTGTCTTTGAACACTCATTGGGTGAAGACATATTTTCTTGCACTTGGTGAGTTTTGGTTCTGGATAAAATAAAATAACCTGTATAATAGAAAAGCTGTATAGTAGAAAACAGGCTCCATCACAGGTTTACGTCCTTGTACGGTTAGCACTTTTACTACTGTTTGTCCATCTTCTGGGAACATCAGTGTTTGAATGTGATTGGCATTACCAGGGTGCTGCTAATATTTTGATATCTACTATCTATCTATCTATCTATCTATCTATCTATCTATCTATCATCTATTACTATCCAACTACCTATATCTCTCCATCTTTTTATATCTATCTATCTACAATAAAAGTTCACTGCAGCACTCAATCACTACCAATCATGTGTGTATATACACATATGGATAGGTAGAAGTAAAACACCTATGCATTTGAGAAAAAATATAAAAACATGCGTTTTTTGAAAAAACTAAATTTTTGGATTTTTTTGGGGATATTTTATCTTTGTAAAGTAAGGTTCTTAGTGCACATTTTGGCCAGTAACTGTTTGCCCATAAACCATGACAAGGTGAGCTTAGATCTGATGGGTCCCTGTCCTACATGCCCCTACCGGGGGCAGGAACTTTGATACACACACATACATTCAGCTTTATATATAATATACAGACTTTAGAACTGTTGTCAAACTCAGGCCTATCAGTCAAGCTGATCATGTGACTTGCTCTGTGGCTTTGGTCTTCTGTGATGTCATGTGCTCATTTGCATAGGATGATGTCACAATGGCTTATGTGATGTCATGGAACAGTGGCTGTAAAAGACCATGCTGTGTCAATATCAATCATTTGTCTTTGAACACTCATTGGGTGAAGACTATTTTCTTGCACTTGGTGAGTTTTGGTTCTGGATAAAATAAAATAACCTGTATAATAGAAAAGCTGTATAGTAGAAAACAGGCTCCATCACAGGTTTACGTCCTTGTACGGTTAGCACTTTTACTACTGTTTGTCCATTTCTGGGAACATCAGTGTTTGCATGTGATTGGCATTACCAGGGTGCTGCTAATATTTGATATTATCTATCTATCTATCTATCTATCTATCTATCTATCTATCTATCTATCTATCTATCTTATCTATCCAACTACCTATATCTCTCCATCTTTTTATATCTATCTATCTACAAAAAAAGGTTCACTGCAGCACTCAATCACTACCAATCATGTGTGTATATACACATATGGATAGTAGAAGTAAAACACCTATGCATTTGAGAAAAAATATAAAAACATGCGTTTTTTGAAAAAACTAAATTTTTGGATTTTTTGGGGGGATATTTTATCTTTGTAAAGTAAGGTTCTTAGTGCACATTTTGGCCAGTAACTGTTTGCCCATAAACCAAGACAAGGTGACTTAGATCTGATGGGTCCCTGTCCTACCATGCCCCTACGGGGGCAGAACTTTGATACACACACATACATTCAGCCTTATATAAATATACAGACTTTAGAACTGTTGTCAAACTCATGCCTATCAGTCAAGCTGATCATGTGACTTACTCTGTGGCTTTGGTCTTCCCGTGATGTCATGCTCATTTGCATAGGATGATGTCACAATGGCTTATGTGATGTCATGGAACAGTGGCTGTAAAAGACCATGCTGTGTCAATATCAATCATTTGTCTTTGAACACTCATTGGGTGAAGACATATTTTCTTGCACTTGGTGAGTTTTGGTTCTGGATAAAATAAAATAACCTGTATAATAGAAAAGCTGTATAGTAGAAAACAGGCTCCATCACAGGTTAAGTCTTGTACGGTTAGCACTTTTACTACTGTTTGTCCATCTTCTGGGAACATCAGTGTTTGAATGTGATTGGCATTACCAGGGTGTGCTAATATTTTATATCTATCTATCTATCTATCTATCTCTATCTATCTATCTATCTATCTATCTATCAATCTATCTATCCAACTACCTATATCTCTCCATCTTTTTATATCTATCTATCTACAATAAAAGTTTCACGCAGCACTCAATCACTACCAATCATGTGTGTATATACACATATGGATAGGTAGAAGTAAAACACTATGCATTTGAGAAAAAAATATAAAAACATGCGTTTTTTGAAAAAACTAAATTTTTGGATTTTTTTGGGATATTTTATCTTTGTAAAGTAAGGTTCTTAGTCACATTTTGGCCAGTAACTGTTTGCCCATAAACCATGACAAGGTGAGCTTAGATCTGATGGTCCCTGTCCTACATGCCCCTACCGGGGGCGGAACTTGATACACACACATACATTCAGCTTTATATAAATATACAGACTTTAGAACTGTTGTCAAACTCAGGCCTATCAGTCAAGCTGATCATGTGACTTGCCTGTGGCTTTGGTCTTTCTGTGATGTCATGTGCTCATTTGCATAGGATGATGTCACAATGGCTTATGTGATGTCATGGAACAGTGGCTGTAAATGACCATGCTGTGTCAATATCAATCATTTGTCTTTGAACACTCATTGGGTGAAGACATATTTTCTTGCACTTGGTGAGTTTTGGTTCTGGATAAAATAAAATAACCTGTATAATAGAAAAGCTGTATAGTAGAAAACAGGCTCCATCACAGGTTTACGTCCTTGTACGGTTAGCACTTTTACTACTGTTTGTCCATCTTCTGGGAACATCAGTGTTTGAATGTGATTGGCATTACCAGGGTGCTGCTAATATTTTTAATTATCTATCTATCTATCTATCTATCTATCTATATCTATCTATCTATCTATCAATCTATCTATCCAACTACCTATATCTCTCCATCTTTTTATATCTATCTATCTACAAAAAAGTTTCACAGCAGCACTCAATCACTACCAATCATGTGTGTATATACACATATGGATAGGTAGAAGTAAAACACCTATGCATTTGAGAAAAAAATATAAAAACATGCGTTTTTTGAAAAAAACTAAATTTTTGGATTTTTTTGGGGATATTTTATCTTTGTAAAGTAAGGTTCTTAGTACACATTTTGGCCAGTAACTGTTTGCCCATAAACCATGACAAGGTGAGCTTAGATCTGATGAGTCCCTGTCCTACCATGCCCCTACCGGGGGCAGAACTTTGATACACACACATACATTCAGCTTTATATAAATATACAGACTTTAGAACTGTTGTCAAACTCAGGCCTATCAGTCAAGCTGATCATGTGACTTGCCCTGTGGCTTTGGTCTTTCTGTGATGTCATGTGCTCATTTGCATAGGATGATGTCACAATGGCTTATGTGATGTCATGGAACAGTGGCTGTAAAAGACCATGCTGTGTCAATATCAATCATTTGTCTTTGAACACTCATTGGGTGAAGACATATTTTCTTGCACTTGGTGAGTTTTGGTTCTGGATAAAATAAAATAACCTGTATAATAGAAAAGCTGTATAGTAGAAAACAGGCTCCATCACAGGTTTACGTCCTTGTACGGTTAGCACTTTTACTACTGTTTGTCCATATTCTGGGAACATCAGTGTTTGCATGTGATTGGCATTACCAGGGTGCTGCTAATATTTTGATATCTATCTATCTATCTATCTATCTATCTATCTATCTATCTATCTATCTATCAATCTATTTATCATCCAACTACCTATATCTCTCCATCTTTTTATATCTATCTATCTACAAAAAAAGGTTCAGTGCAGCACTCAATCACTACCAATCATGTGTGTATATACACATATGGATAGGTAGAAGTAAAACACCTATGCATTTGAGAAAAAATATAAAAAACATGCGTTTTTTGAAAAAAATAAATTTTTGGATTTTTTTGGGGGATGTTTTTATCTTTGTAAAGTAAGGTTCTTAGTGCACATTTTGGCCAGTAACTGTTTGCCATAAACCATGACAAGGTGACCTTAGATCTGATGGGTCCCTGTCCTATCATGCCCTACCGGGGGCGGAACTTTGATACACACACATACATTCAGCTTTATATAAATATACAGACTTTAGAACTGTTGTCAAACTCAGGCCTATCAGCCAAGCTGATCATGTGACTTGCCCTGTGGCTTTGGTCTTTCTGTGATGTCATGTGCTCATTTGCATAGGATGATGTCACAATGGCTTATGTGATGTCATGGAACAGTGGCTGTAAAAGACCATGCTGTGTCAATATCAATCATTTGTCTTTGAACACTCATTGGGTGAAGACATATTTTCTTGCACTTGGTGAGTTTTGGTTCTGGATAAAATAAAATAACCTGTATAATAGAAAAGCTGTATAGTAGAAAACAGGCTCCATCACAGGTTTACGTCCTTGTACGGTTAGCACTTTTACTACTGTTTGTCCATTTCTGGGAACATCAGTGTTTGCATGTGATTGGCATTACCAGGGTGCTGCTAATATTTTGATATCTATCTATTCTATCTATCTATCTATCTATCTATCTATCAATCTATTTATCTATCCAACTACCTATATCTCTCCATCTTTTTATATCTATCTATCTACAAAAAAAGGTTCACTGCAGCACTCAATCACTACCAATCATGTGTGTATATACACATATGGATAGGTAGAAGTAAAACACCTATGCATTTGAGAAAAAATATAAAAACGTGCGTTTTTTGAAAAAAATAAATTTTTGGATTTTTTGGGGGGATATTTTATCTTTGTAAAGTAAGGTTCTTAGTGCACATTTTGGCCAGTAACTGTTTGCCCATAAACCAAGACAAGGTGAGCTTAGATCTGATGGGTCCCTGTCCTACCATGCCCCTACCGGGGGCAGAACTTTGATACACACACATACATTCAGCTTTATATAAATATACAGACTTTAGAACTGTTGTCAAACTCAGGCCTATCAGTCAAGCTGATCATGTGACTTGCCTGTGGCTTTGGTCTTCTGTATGTCATGTGCTCATTTGCATAGGATGATGTCACAATGGCTTATGTGATGTCATGGAACAGTGGCTGTAAAAGACCATGCTGTGTCAATATCAATCATTTGTCTTTGAACACTCATTGGGTGAAGACATATTTTCTTGCACTTGGTGAGTTTTGGTTCTGGATAAAATAAAATAACCTGTATAATAGAAAAGCTGTATAGTAGAAAACAGGCTCCATCACAGGTTAAGTCCTTGTACGGTTAGCACTTTTACTACTGTTTGTCCATCTTCTGGGAAATCAGTGTTTGAATGTGATTGGCATTACCAGGGTGCTGCTAATATTTTGATATCTATCTATTATCTATCTATCTATATCTATCTATCTATCTATCTATCTATCTTCTATCTATCTACTATCTATCCAACTACCTATATCTCTCCATCTTTTTATATCTATCTATCTACAAAAAAAGGTTCACTGCAGCACTCAATCACTACCAATCATGTGTGTATATACACATATGGATAGGTAGAAGTAAAACACCTATGCATTTGAGAAAAAATATAAAAACTGCGTTTTTTGAAAAAACTAAATTTTTGGATTTTTTTGGGATATTTTATCTTTGTAAAGTAAGGTTCTTAGTGCACATTTTGGCCAGTAACTGTTTGCCCATAAACCAAGACAAGGTGAGCTTAGATCTGATGGGTCCCTGTCCTACCATGCCCCTACCGGGGGCGAACTTTGATACACACACATACATTCAGCTTTATATAAATATACAGACTTTAGAACTGTTGTCAAACTCAGGCCTATCAGCAAGCTGATCATGTGACTTGCCTGTGGCTTTGGTCTTTCTGTGATGTCATGTGCTCATTTGCATAGGATGATGTCACAATGGCTTATGTGATGTCATGGAACAGTGGCTGTAAAAGACCATGCTGTGTCAATATCATATTTGTCTTTGAACACTCATTGGGTGAAGACATATTTCTTGCATTTGGTGAGTTTTGGTTCTGGATAAAATAAAATAACCTGTATAATAGAAAAGCTGTATGTAGAAAACAGGCTCCATCACAGGTTTAAGTCCTTGTACGGTTAGCACTTTTACTACTGTTTGTCCATCTTCTGGGAACATCAGTGTTTGAATGTGATTGGCATTACCAGGGTGCTGCTAATATTTTGATATCTATCTATCTATCTATCTATCTATTATCTATCTATCACTATCTATCTATCTATCTATCTATCCAACTACCTATATCTCTCCATCTTTTTATATCTATCTATCTACAAAAAAAGGTTCACTGCAGCACTCAATCACTACCAATCATGTGTGTATATACACATATGGATAGGTAGAAGTAAAACACCTATGCATTTGAGAAAAAATATAAAAAAATGCGTTTTTTGAAAAAACTAAATTTTTGGATTTTTTTTGGATATTTTATCTTTGTAAAGTAAGGTTCTTAGTGCACATTTTGGCCAGTAACTGTTTGCCCATAAACCATGACAAGGTGAGCTTAGATCTGATGGGTCCCTGTCCTACCATGCCCCTACCGGGGGTGGAACTTTGATACACACACATACATTCAGCTTTATATAAATATACAGACTTTAGAACTGTTGTCAAACTCAGGCCTATCAGCCAAGCTGATCATGTGACTTGCCCTGTGGCTTTGGTCTTTCTGTGATGTCATGTGCTCATTTGCATAGGATGATGTCACAATGGCTTATGTGATGTCATGGAACAGTGGCTGTAAAAGACCATGCTGTGTCAATATCAATCATTTGTCTTTGAACACTCATTGGGTGAAGACATATTTTCTTGCACTTGGTGAGTTTTGGTTCTGGATAAAATAAAATAACCTGTATAATAGAAAAGCTGTATAGTAGAAAACAGGCTCCATCACAGGTTAACGTCCTTGTACGGTTAGCACTTTTACTACTGTTTGTCCATCTTCTGGGAACATCAGTGTTTGAATGTGATTGGCATTACCAGGGTGCTGCTAATATTTGATTTCTATTATTCTATCTATCTATCTATCTATTATCTATCTATCTATCTATACTACTATCTATCCAACTACCTATATCTCTCCATCTTTTTATATCTATCTATCTACAAAAAAAGGTTCACTGCAGCACTCAAATCACTACCAATCATGTGTGTATATACACATATGGATAGGTAGAAGTAAAACACCTATGCATTTGAGAAAAAATATAAAAACATGCGTTTTTTGAAAAAACTAAATTTTTGGATTTTTTTGGGGATATTTTATCTTTGTAAAGTAAGGTTCTTAGTACACATTTTGGCCAGTAACTGTTTGCCCATAAACCAAGACAAGGTGACCTTAGATCTGATGGGTCCCTGTCCTAACATGCCCCTACCGGGGCGGAACTTTGATACACACACATACATTCAGCTTTATATAAATATACAGACTTTAGAACTGTTGTCAAACTCAGGCCTATCAGTCAAGCTGATCATGTGACTTGCCCTGTGGCTTTGGTCTTTCTGTGATGTCATGTGCTCATTTGCATAGGATGATGTCACAATGGCTTATGTGATGTCATGGAACAGTGGCTGTAAAAGACCATGCTGTGTCAATATCAATCATTTGTCTTTGAACACTCATTGGGTGAAGACATATTTTCTTGCACTTGGTGAGTTTTGGTTCTGGATAAAATAAAATAACCTGTATAATAGAAAAGCTGTATAGTAGAAAACAGGCTCCATCACAGTTTACGTCCTTGTACGGTTAGCACTTTTACTACTGTTTGTCCATCTTCTGGGAACATCAGTGTTTGAATGTGATTGGCATTACCAGGGTGCTGCTAATATTTTGATATATCTATTATCTATCTATCTATCTATCTACTATCTATCTATCTATCAATCTATCTATCAAACTACTATATCTCTCCATCTTTTTATATCTATCTATCTACAAAAAAGGTTCACTGCAGCACTCAATCACTACCAATCATGTGTGTATATACACATATGGATAGGTAGAAGTAAAACACCTATGCATTTGAGAAAAAATATAAAAACTGCGTTTTTTGAAAAAACTAAATTTTTGGATTTTTTTGGGGGATATTTTATCTTTGTAAAGTAAGGTTCTTAGTACACATTTTGGCCAGTAACTGTTTGCCCATAAACCATGACAAGGTGAGCTTAGATCTGATGGGTCCCTGTCCTACCATGCCCTACCGGGGGGTGAACTTTGATACACACACATACATTCAGCTTTATATAAATATACAGACTTTAGAACTGTTGTCAAACTCAGGCCTATCAGTCAAGCTGATCATGTGACTTGCTCTGTGGCTTTGGTCTTCCTGTTATGTCATGTGCTCATTTGCATAGGATGATGTCACAATGGCTTATGTGATGTCATGGAACAGTGGCTGTAAAAGACCATGCTGTGTCAATATCAATCATTTGTCTTTGAACACTCATTGGGTGAAGACATATTTTCTTGCACTTGGTGAGTTTTGGTTCTGGATAAAATAAAATAACCTGTATAATAGAAAAGCTGTATAGTAGAAAACAGGCTCCATCACAGGTTAGTCCTTGTACGGTTAGCACTTTTACTACTGTTTGTCCATCTTCTGGGAACATCAGTGTTTGAATGTGATTGGCATTACCAGGGTGCTGCTAATATTTTGATATCTATCTATTATCTATCTATCTATCTATCTATCTATCTATCTATCTATCTATCTATCTATATAATCTATCTATCTATCCAACTACCTATATCTCTCCATCTTTTTATATCTATCTATCTACAAAAAAAGGTTCACTGCAGCACTCAATCACTACCAATCATGTGTGTATATACACATATGGATAGGTAGAAGTAAAACACCTATGCATTTGAGAAAAAATATAAAAAACGTGCGTTTTTTTGAAAAAACTAAATTTTTGGATTTTTTTTGGGGGATATTTTATCTTTGTAAAGTAAGGTTCTTAGTGAACATTTTGGCCAGTAACTGTTTGCCATAAACCATGACAAGGTGAGCTTAGATCTGATGGGTCCCTGTCCTACCATGCCCCTACCGGGGGCGGAACTTTGATACACACACATACATTCAGCTTTATATAAATATACAGACTTTAGAACTGTTGTCAAACTCAGGCCTATCAGTCAAGCTGATCATGTGACTTGCTCTGTGGCTTTGGTCTTCTTTATGTCATGTGCTCATTTGCATAGGATGATGTCACAATGGCTTATGTGATGTCATGGAACAGTGGCTGTAAAAGACCATGCTGTGTCAATATCAATCATTTGTCTTTGAACACTCATTGGGTGAAGACATATTTTCTTGCACTTGGTGAGTTTTGGTTCTGGATAAATAAAATAAACCTGTATAATAGAAAAGCTGTATAGTAGAAAACAGGCTCCATCA
The DNA here is from genome assembly GCA_033576535.1 of Allobates femoralis. Lineage (NCBI taxonomy): Eukaryota > Metazoa > Chordata > Amphibia > Anura > Aromobatidae > Allobates > Allobates femoralis. The sequence continues at coordinate 104,671,870 of JARQOC010000006.1, forward strand.
CAGGTTACGTCCTTGTACGGTTAGCACTTTTACTACTGTTTGTCCATCTTCTGGGAACATCAGTGTTTGAATGTGATTGGCATTACCAGGGTGCTGCTAATATTTTGATATCTATCTATCTATCTATTATCTATCTATCTATCTATCTATCTATCCAACTACCTATATCTCTCCATCTTTTTATATCTATCTATCTACAAAAAAAGGTTCACTGCAGCACTCAATCACTAACCAATCATGTGTGTATATACACATATGGATAGGTAGAAAGTAAAACACCTATGCATTTGAGAAAAAAATATAAAAACATGCGTTTTTTGAAAAAACTAAATTTTTGGATTTTTTTGGGGATATTTTATCTTTGTAAAGTAAGGTTCTTAGTGACACATTTTGGCCAGTAACTGTTTGCCCATAAACCATGACAAGGTGAGCTTAGATCTGATGGGTCCCTGTCCTACCATGCCCCTACCGGGGGCGGAACTTTGATACACACACATACATTCAGCTTTATATAAATATACAGACTTTAGAACTGTTGTCAAACTCAGGCCTATCAGTCAAGCTTGATCATGTGACTTGCCCTGTGGCTTTGGTCTTCTGTTGATGTCATGTGCTCATTTGCATAGGATGATGTCACAATGGCTTATGTGATGTCATGGAAACAGTGGCTGTAAAAGACCAGCTGTGTCAATATCAATCATTTGTCTTTGAACACTCATTGGGTGAAGACATATTTTCTTGCACTTGGTGAGTTTTGGTTCTGGATAAAATAAAATAACCTGTATAATAGAAAAGCTGTATAGTAGAAAACAGGCTCCATCACAGGTTTACGTCCTTGTACGGTTAGCACTTTTACTACTGTTTGTCCATCTTCTGGGAACATCAGTGTTTGCATGTGATTGGCATTACCAGGGTGCTGCTAATATTTTGATATCTTCTATCTATCTATCTATCTATCTATCTATCTATCTATCTATCTATCTATCTATCTATCTATCATCTATCTCATCCAACTACCTATATCTCTCCATCTTTTTATATCTATCTATCTACAAAAAAGGTTCACTGCAGCACTCAATCACTACCAATCATGTGTGTATATACACATATGGATAGGTAGAAGTAAAACACCTATGCATTTGAGAAAAAATATAAAAACGTGCGTTTTTTTGAAAAAAACTAAATTTTTGGATTTTTTGGGGGATATTTTATCTTTGTAAAGTAAGGTTCTTAGTGCACATTTTGGCCAGTAACTGTTTGCCCATAAACCAGACAAGGTGAGCTTAGATCTGATGGGTCCCTGTCCTACCATGCCCCTACCGGGGGCGAACTTTGATACACACACATACATTCAGTTTATATAAATATACAGACTTTAGAACTGTTGTCAAACTCAGGCCTATCAGTCAAGCTGATCATGTGACTTGCTCTGTGGCTTTGGTCTTTCCTGTTATGTCTGTGCTCATTTGCATAGGATGATGTCACAATGGCTTATGTGATGTCATGGAACAGTGGCTGTAAAAGACCATGCTGTGTCAATATCAATCATTTGTCTTTGAACACTCATTGGGTGAAGACATATTTTCTTGCACTTGGTGAGTTTTGGTTCTGGATAAAATAAAATAACCTGTATAATAGAAAAGCTGTATAGTAGAAAACAGGCTCCATCACAGGTTAAGTCCTTGTACGGTTAGCACTTTTACTACTGTTTGTCCATCTTCTGGGAACATCAGTGTTTGAATGTGATTGGCATTACCAGGGTGCTGCTAATATTTTGATATATCTACTATCTATCTATATCTATCTATCTATCTATCTATCTATCTATCTATCCAACTACCTATATCTCTCCATCTTTTTATATCTATCTATCTACAAAAAAAGGTTCACTGCAGCACTCAATCACTACCAATCATGTGTGTATATACACATATGGATAGGTAGAAGTAAAACACCTATGCATTTGAGAAAAAAATATAAAAACATGCGTTTTTTGAAAAAACTAAATTTTTGGATTTTTTTGGATATTTTATCTTTGTAAAGTAAGGTTCTTAGAACACATTTTGGCCAGTAACTGTTTGCCCATAAACCATGACAAGGTGAGCTTAGATCTGATGGGTCCCTGTCCTACCATGCCCCTACCGGGGGGAACTTTGATACACACACATACATTCAGTTTATATAAATATACAGACTTTAGAACTGTTGTCAAACTCAGGCCTATCAGTCAAGCTGATCATGTGACTTGCCCTGTGGCTTTGGTCTTCTGTATGTCATGTGCTCATTTACATAGGATGATGTCACAATGGCTTATGTGATGTCATGGAACAGTGGCTGTAAAAGACCATGCTGTGTCAATATCAATCATTTGTCTTTGAACACTCATTGGGTGAAGACATATTTTCTTGCACTTGGTGAGTTTTGGTTCTGGATAAAATAAAATAACCTGTATAATAGAAAAGCTGTATAGTAGAAAACAGGCTCCATCACAGGTTAAGTCCTTGTACGTTAGCACTTTTACTACTGTTTGTCCATCTTCTGGGAACATCAGTGTTTGAATGTGATTGGCATTACCAGGGTGCTGCTAATATTTTGATATCTATCTATCTATCTATCTATCTATCTATCTATCTATCTATCTATCTATCTATCTATCTATCTATCTATCCAACTACCTATATCTCTCCATCTTTTTATATCTATCTATCTACAAAAAAGGTTCACTGCAGCACTCAATCACTACCAATCATGTGTGTATATACACATATGGATAGGTAGAAGTAAAACACCTATGCATTTGAGAAAAAATATAAAAACATGCGTTTTTTGAAAAAACTAAATTTTTGGATTTTTTTGGGATATTTTATCTTTGTAAAGTAAGGTTCTTATGACCATTTTGGCCAGTAACTGTTTGCCCATAAACCATGACAAGGTGAGCTTAGATCTGATGGGTCCCTGTCCTATCATGCCCTACCGGGGGTGGAACTTTGATACACACACATACATTCAGCTTTATATAAATATACAGACTTTAGAACTGTTGTCAAACTCAGGCCTATCAGCCAAGCTGATCATGTGACTTGCCCTGTGGCTTTGGTCTTTCTGTGATGTCATGTGCTCATTTACATAGGATGATGTCACAATGGCTTATGTGATGTCATGGAACAGTGGCTGTAAAAGACCATGCTGTGTCAATATCAATCATTTGTCTTTGAACACTCATTGGGTGAAGACATATTTTCTTGCACTTGGTGAGTTTTGGTTCTGGATAAAATAAAATAACCTGTATAATAGAAAAGCTGTATAGTAGAAAACAGGCTCCATCACAGGTTAAGTCCTTGTACGGTTTAGCACTTTTACTACTGTTTGTCCATCTTCTGGGAACATCAGTGTTTGAATGTGATTGGCATTACCAGGTGCTGCTAATATTTTGATAATCTATCTTATCTATCTATCTATCTTTATCTATCTATTCTATCTATCTATCTATCTATCTCTATCCAACTACCTATATCTCTCCATCTTTTTATATCTATCTATCTACAAAAAAAGGTTCACTGCAGCACTCAATCACTACCAATCATGTGTGTATATACACATATGGATAGGTAGAAGTAAAACACCTATGCATTTGAGAAAAAATATAAAAACATGCGTTTTTTGAAAAAACTAAATTTTTGGATTTTTTGTGGATATTTTATCTTTGTAAAGTAAGGTTCTTAGAACACATTTTGGCCAGTAACTGTTTGCCCATAAACCATGACAAGGTGAGCTTAGATCTGATGGGTCCCTGTCCTATCATGCCCCTACCGGGGGTGGAACTTTGATACACACACATACATTCAGGTTTATATAAATATACAGACTTTAGAACTGTTGTCAAACGCAGGCCTATCAGCCAAGCTGATCATGTGACTTGCCCTGTGGCTTTGGTCTTTCTGTGATGTCATGTGCTCATTTACATAGGATGATGTCACAATGGCTTATGTGATGTCATGGAACAGTGGCTGTAAAAGACCATGCTGTGTCAATATCAATCATTTGTCTTTGAACACTCATTGGGTGAAGACATATTTTCTTGCACTTGGTGAGTTTTGGTTCTGGATAAAATAAAATAACCTGTATAATAGAAAAGCTGTATAGTAGAAAACAGGCTCCATCACAGGTTAAGTCCTTGTACTTTTAGGACTTTTACTACTGTTTGTCCATCTTCTGGGAACATCAGTGTTTGAATGTGATTGGCATTACCAGGGTGCTGCTAATATTTTGATATCTATCTATCTATCTATCTATCTATCTATCTATCTATCTATCTATCTATCTATCTATCTATCTATCCAACTACCTATATCTCTCCATCTTTTTATATCTATCTATCTACAAAAAAAGGTTCACTGCAGCACTCAATCACTACCAATCATGTGTGTATATACACATATGGATAGGTAGAAGTAAAACACCTATGCATTTGAGAAAAAATATAAAAACGTGCGTTTTTTGAAAAAAATAAATTTTTGGATTTTTTTGGGGGATATTTTATCTTTGTAAAGTAAGGTTCTTAGTGCACATTTTGGCCAGTAACTGTTTGCCCATAAACCAAGACAAGGTGACCTTAGATCTGATGGGTCCCTGTCCAACCATGCCCCTACCGGGGGGGCGGAGCTTTGATATACACACATACATTCAGCTTTATATAAATATACAGACTTTAGAACTGTTGTCAAACTCAGGCCTATCAGTCAAGCTGATCATGTGACTTGCTCTGTGGCTTTGGTTTTCCTGTTATGTCATGTGCTCATTTGCATAGGATGATGTCACAATAGTTTATGTGATGTCATGGAACAGTGGCTGTAAAAGACCATGCTGTGTCAATATCAATCATTTGTCTTTGAACACTCATTGGGTGAAGACATATTTTCTTGCACTTGGTGAGTTTTGGTTCTGGATAAAATAAAATAACCTGTATAATAGAAAAGCTGTATAGTAGAAAACAGGCTCCATCACAGGTTTACGTCCTTGTACGGTTAGCACTTTTACTACTGTTTGTCCATATTCTGGGAACATCAGTGTTTGCATGTGATTGGCATTACCAGGGTGCTGCTAATATTTTGATATCTGTCTATCTATCTTATCTATCTATCTATCTATCTATCTATCTATCTATCTATCTATCTATCTATCTATCAATCTATTTATCTATCCAACTATCTATATCTCTCCATCTTTTTATATCTATCTATCTACAAAAAAAGGTTCACTGCAGCACTCAATCACTACCAATCATGTGTGTATATACACATATGGATAGGTAGAAGTAAAACACCTATGCATTTGAGAAAAAATATAAAAACGTGCGTTTTTTAAAAAAATAAATTTTGGATTTTTTGGGGGATATTTTATCTTTGTAAAGTAAGGTTCTTAGTGCACATTTTGGCCAGTAACTGTTTGCCCATAAACCAAGACAAGGTGAGCTTAGATCTGATGGGTCCCTGTCCTATCATGCCCCTACCGGGGGTGGAACTTTGATACACACACATACATTCAGGTTTATATAAATATACAGACTTTAGAACTGTTGTCAAACTCAGGCCTATCAGCCAAGCTGATCATGTGACTTGCCCTGTGGCTTTGGTCTTTCTGTAATGTCATGTGCTCATTTACATAGGATGATGTCACAATGGCTTATGTGATGTCATGGAACAGTGGCTGTAAAAGACCATGCTGTGTCAATATCAATCATTTGTCTTTGAACACTCATTGGGTGAAGACATATTTTCTTGCACTTGGTGAGTTTTGGTTCTGGATAAAATAAAATAACCTGTATAATAGAAAAGCTGTATAGTAGAAAACAGGCTCCATCACAGGTTAAGTCCTTGTACTTTTAGGACTTTTACTACTGTTTGTCCATCTTCTGGGAACATCAGTGTTTGAATGTGATTGGCATTACCAGGGTGCTGCTAATATTTTGATATCTATCTATCTATCTATCTATCTATCTATCTATCTATCTATCTATCTATCTATCTATCTATCCAACTACCTATATCTCTCCATCTTTTTATATCTATCTATCTACAAAAAAAGGTTACTGCAGCACTATATCATACCAATGATTGTGAATCTATGTTAGAATAATCACTCACGGACTAGAGTCGAAAAAATTTCATTGGTAGATAAAATCTTGCGTTAGCAAAACATATGTTTGATGAGCAATATAACTGCTTGTATCAGAGTGGTCATCTTAGACCATGCCAAGCCCTACGGGGGGCGAGCTTTGATATACACACATACATCAGCTTTATAAATATACAGACTTAGAACTGTTGTCAAACTCAGGCCTATCAGTCAAGCTGATCATGTGACTTGCTCTGTGGCTTTGTTTTCCTGTTATGTCATGTGCTCATTTGCATAGGATGATGTCACAATAGTTTATGTGATGTCATGGAACAGTGGCTGTAAAAGACCATGCTGTGTCAATATCAATCATTTGTCTTTGAACACTCATTGGGTGAAGACATATTTTCTTGCACTTGGTGAGTTTTGGTTCTGGATAAAATAAAATAACCTGTATAATAGAAAAGCTGTATAGTAGAAAGCCATGGATGGCTTATGTGATGTCATGGATCAGTGGCTGTAAAAGACCATGCTGTGTCAATATCAATCATTTGTCTTTGAACACTCATTGGGTGAAGACATATTTTCTTGCACTTGGTGAGTTTTGGTTCTGGATAAAATAACCTGTATAATAGAAAAGCTGTATCTGGGCCAGATGGATGGGACAGAGGCTGGATCAGTAAAGGGCAGAGAGCTCCATTCCGACTCAGATGCCAGCAAGGTGGAGGTGGGGTACTGGTATGGGCTGGTATCATCAAAGATGAATTTGTGGGACCTTTTCGGGTTGAGGATGGAGTGAAGCTCAACTCCCGGACCTACTGCTAGTTTCTGGAAGACAACTTCTTCAAGCAGTGGTACAGGAAGAAATCGGTATCGTTCAAGCAAAACATGATTTTCATGCAGGACAATACTCCATCACATGCATTCAACTAGTCCACAGCATGGCTGGACTGTAAAGGACTAAAAGAAGAAAAAATAATGACATGGCCCCGATGTTCACCTGATATGAACCCCCATAGAGAACCTATGGCCCCTCCTAAAATGTGAGATCTACAGGGAGGGAAAATAGTACACCTCTCGGAAAAGTGTCTGGGAGGCTGGGCCGGCTGCTGCACACAATGTTGATCATAAACAGATCAAGCAACTGACAGAATCTATGGATGGAAGGCTGTTGAGTGTCATCATAAAGAAAAGTGGCTATATTGGTCACTAATTTTTGGGGGTTTTGTTTTTGCATGTCAGAAATGTTTTTATCTAAATTTTGTGCAGTTATATTGGTTTACCTGGTGAAAATAAACAAGTGAGATGGGAATATATTTGGTTTATATTAAGTTGCCTAATAATGCTGCACAGTAATTCTTGCCTGCCAAATCTAACAAAAACTCACTCCAACTTACAAAAATATTAAGCTTTGATATTTATGAGTCTTTTGGGTTGATTGAGAACATAGTTTTTGATCAATAATAAAAATAATCCTCTAAAATACAACTTGCCTAATAATTCTGCACACAGTGTAGTAAAAATCTACAACATGCAAAACTCGATCTAAATGCTGTAGCGTCACTAAGCAGCTTAAAAAACTATGTCGCATCAAAGCGTGACTCCTTCAAAATTTATGAGAAGTAAGGTGAAGAGCTGTCTGGTTCATCTGAGTATATTCAGACAATAACTCAACACAGGCGCCGAAACGTGTGTCTCAATCAATTGGATTATGGCCATACGAAAGAAGTACAACTCAGCCCTTCTGAACAATACAGGATAGAAACTTTCAATTCAAATGATATTTATTGAATTTTCTGAATAGTTAAATAAATAACAACCATCGTTTAATAGAAATTATAATAACATCCAATCATAATGTTTAAACCGGAATATACAATTTGTTTAACTCAATTTTAATTACTAGCAAATATGCTATAATGAATCATAAACAACCTTAGCATGTATTTAATGTTCACTAAGAAATAAAACATTTAAACAAACAAAGTAACAACAACAGCTTCCTGGCAGAAGTTATGAAAATGAACCAGCAAGATCAATATATTATTTACATATTCTAAAGCAGGGGTGGGGAACATCAGGCTCCAGGGCCGAATGCTGCCCTTTATGACTTTTTTGCGACCCCCGAGCTGATTCATGGGGACTGCAGTGCTTAGGCTGGCAAACGCTAATGGCAGACTGCCTGCCCTATAAATCCAGCTCCCCAGTGATCTCTATGTCCCAGCCTCAGCCTCCCCAGTGAGGTATATACTCTCAGCCTATCCTGTGATGTCTAGAGCTCTTCAAACCTGAATAAGCAGTTGAGAAGCAACATGATCAATATCACAGCCACGCTAAAGAGAAGCAGCTCCAGGCACCACAGTAGGGGAGGTGATTGTTTAACCAAATATAGCGGGTAATTTTCAAGTTGATAATTTTGTGCGGCCCCCGAAGGATTGTAGAAATTTCCAAATGGCCCTCTGCAGAAAAATAGTTCCCCGCCCCTGATCTAAAGTAAATGGCCAGAGGTCATGTCAGCATCCAGATCTCCAAATTTCAGCTTGTCTGTGTAAAATCGAAATTTTAAAAGTTAACTAAAATATTCTCAATGTCATTAGGGCTGTAGATACTATTAATGATTAAATTCCTGCCAAGGATCCCATTTACTGTAATATCTAGTTTGGGTATTATTCTTGATTGCATAATAATACTCCAGCGTTTTATGCAATGACAGTGTATCTGTGACCTCTTGTAATTTTGGAATATTTTCACTCCTCCAATTAGATGCTATCAACTTTTTTAGAAATCAAAATAATATGTATCACTATAGGCCTGAATTGTTTTGGAATTGCCTCAATATTAATAAGTAATAGTACTAATTCCGGTGTTAAGGTTATATTTAAATGCGTAATAGAGCTAATTAGTGACTGAATATCTCTCCAGAAGTTTTTAATTTTAGGGCATGCCCTAAATACATGTATTATATTGCTTATCTGGTCGCATTTTCTCCAACAGCTATTTAGCATTTCTGAGTTCATTAAGTGTAATTTATAAGGCGTAAGATACCATCGGGGTAATAATTTGTAAAACATTTCTATAAGAGCTACGCATTGTATATATTTGTAAATAAAATCTAATGTTTTTTGCAATTTCTCTTCCATTTGAGTATACGTTATCCTCAACTCGCATTTCCATGTCATTATTTATTTTCAATATTAGGGATGGGCGAGTATGCTCTGCGCTACTCGTTACTCGCACGAGTATCCCGGTACTCGGGATGCTCGGCGAACACCGAGTACCGCTGAGATGCTCGGACTGCTCGCTAATAATTATTGATCTGACACACATACACAGCTCCCTTCAGTGCACACAGTGAGCTGGCACCACACAGGGAGCAGATTAATTGTTAGGATCCCTCTGGGGGCCACAGCAAGGTGTTATATGTTGCAGCGATTTAAAAAAGCCCCCCCTCCCGCCCTTTCCCAGTAATACTCGTTTTTATAACCGGAAGTCTGTGGGCGGAACCTGTTACTCATTGACTTACATTGGGCTCGGTGCTCTGGCCGAGTACACGAGTATCTTGAGATGCTTGACCTGAGTATCGAGCACCAGAGCATTTTAGTGCTCACTCATCACTATTCAATATATATTCTTTGTTCTCCACATAGTACTGTTGCTTGGGTTCTTCAGTAAAGCATTAATATTACTTGGAAGGCAGAGAGAATGTTTTCTCAAGCATTTTCCACTTTTTTGTGAATTTGGTCATTTAAATTCCTTCACCAGGATTTGAAAAGTTTTAAGAGTTTCATTATCCAGAATATCTGAAATAAAGTGCAAATCTTTCATTTTCCAAATGCTAAAACTTAACCTGGTGGAAAATGCGGAGAGGGATTCAACTCTCATCCAATCTATTGTCTCTAGGTTATAGATTTTTGTAGATTGGGTCTCAAATTTCCTCCATGTTGTTACTGAGTACCTGGTGATGACCTCCTTTTGGTAGCTGCTTTTTTGAGTAGCATAAGTAGGCCACCACCAGGTCTCCCATTCCAGTGTTCAAATAATATGAATCCTCAAGACTCACCCATGCAGGTTTATTTTCTCCAACCCAGTATTTCTGGCTGCTTTTAATAAGTATTGCCTGGTGGTAAGCTGATAAGTTGAGCATCCCCAATCCCCCATTACTTCTGCTCTTATTTAGAATGGTTTGAGAGACCGGCGGTTTAATTTTGCCCCAAACAAAGGAATTTAATTGGGTTTGCAATTTTTCTAAAGTCTTCTTTTTGATTGGCAATGGGATGGTTCTAAAAATGTATAATAGCTTGGGTAATACCAACATTTTATAGGAGTTAATTCTTCCCAACCAAGAGAGTTCTATTTTCGATAAATGTTGAAGATCTTTCTCTGTTACTTTGAACATGTCAGCTAGATTCTTTTCTATACAATCCTTCAGATTCCTTGTTAGTTTAACCTTTGTCAGGCTGCATAATTTTACAACCTTAACAGGCTGCATAGGTACAATTGTACCTTCATATATACCTCCACTGTGGGAAGACTTTACTTGGTTTCAGAAACTAAAGTTCATTCAGCTACAAATGTTATGCTGATATCTATTGGCCAGTGTTGTTACTGGTCACTTATGTTGCTGTCAATTAAGTTAATTCAAACTGGGAGTGGCTTCTACTTCTCTTCCTGCCTCCCTCCTCTCATTAGCCATTTTGCTGTTCATCTCATTGCTGTGAGCACACACATTTCTAGGCTTGTGAAGTCTTTAATTTCTTGGATACGAAGGTAGGAAACTTCATGCATTTTTGGGCATACTGATTGCTGCTGGTGTGCACAGAGCCAACAAAGAGAATCTGGAGGAAATGTGGAATGTTGCTGCTCTGCCTCTTATACAAGCAGCCATGTCTCGTGACCGCTTCAAGATGATACTCAGATTTATCAGATTTGACAACGAAAATACACGTGCAGACCGTGTGCAAACAGATAAAGCTGCACCAATACGCGACATCTGGACAATGCTGAACAGTAATCTGGAGAGATCCTACAAGCCATATCATTGTATCACCGTCGACAAGCAATTATTTCCATTTAGAGGCCATACTAAATTTACCCAGTATATACCTTCAAAACCAGCTAAATACGGCATAAAGATTTTCTGGGCTTGTGACTCATCAAATGCCTACCCATTACAAGGTCAGCTCTACACTGGGAAACCAACTGATGGTCCTCGACAAGTAAACATTGGAGAACGAACAGTATTGGAACTAGTGAGTTTGTATAAAGGCTCTGGAAGAAATATCACCACCGATAACTTCTTTACAACCATGGAACTAGCTAAGGTATTGAACTCCTGGAACATGACACTAGTTGGTACAGTGAGAAAAAACAAAAGGTTCCTACCTAGCAACATGCAGCCTGCCAAAGATAGGCCTGTAAACTCGACAAATTTTGCCTACAATCATGATGCAACAGTCTGTTCATATGTACCAAAGAAGAACAAATCAGTCGTGCTTCTATCATCTATGCACATGACGGGAGAAGTTGAAGAGACACTAGCAGCCAAGCCAGAGATAATAAAATACTACAACAAAACAAAAGGTGGCGTTGATGTTATGGATAAAATGTTGGGAGAGTACACTGTGAAACAACGAACATCACATTGGACTTTGGCATTTTTCTACAATATGATTGACGTCACTGGGTTAGCATCCTACATCATCTACAGAGAACACAATCCAAGCTTCAGGGCAAAGGATCAACGAAGAAAGTTCCTGAAAGATCTCGCAAATCAGCTGTGTATGCCTGCAATTGAAGATCGTAGTACAAACCGAATGATAATGAGAAACCATTTTCTTCGAGGTGCAGTAGAAATGGTGCTTGGACGATGCATTATGGTAGCATTGCAAGCAGCAGCCGACCCTCACATACCTCATGGTAGTCGTGGACCCTCCCCTGTTGTTGGTAGTTGCTATGTCTGCCGAGACCTGAAGCGAAAACAACGTAAGACTAGAAAGTCTTGTGTGGTTTGTGTGAAACCCATTTGCGATGAACACTTGGTAGCAAAGCCAACATGCATTACTTGCAAAGAAAATCAATTAAAAAAGTTTCTTACATTTTCTTTTATAATGTAAATGAACAGTTTTTTTACTTGTTTATAATAGTTAAATAGCATTATCATTAAAAAAAAATGTATGCTTTTTCCCTTGCATTATCTTCATTCAAAATATATGAGGTACATTTGTACCTATGCAGCTTGTTATGGATGCAAAAAGATCTCGACCCCTTATCTCGGAAGCGAGTGGAGATATTTGATTGAAATTTGGCCAATATATTCTGGACCAAAAATGTAGAGATGTCATGAAATTTCAGCCTTCTACGTCTTTTCGAAAAAAAGTTATTGCAATTTTAAAAAGGAATAGTTACAATTGTACCTATTCAGCCGGATAAGGGTTAATCCCTAAATAGGATAAGCTACTCATTTTCTAAAATTTCTAAGAGATCCCAGTACAAAATTAAGATGCATGGCCTGAGTTTTTGTACATTAATTTTATATAATGATGCTCTAGAGAATTCCCTAAATATTTCCATGGCTCTTTTGACCGAGTTCAGTGGGTCAGTGAGAGATAATATGTCATCAACGAATTATGATATTTTGAAGTGCCTATTATTTACAGGGATGCCCCTGATTCCACTATCCATCCTAATTCTCTCAGCTAGAGGCTCAATAAAAATATTGAACAACGACGGGGACAGCGGACACCCCTTACTTGTTCCATTAGACAGATTTACTCTATTCGAAAGAATACCATTAGACAGAATTTTTGCAGATGGATTCAAATAAAATACACTTATTAGATCAAGAACCCTTCCACCAAATCCAAACCTTCTCAAAGTCTCCATTAAGTAATCCCACTGAACTCGGTGAAATGCCTTTTCTGCATTTATTACTACAAAAACAGTGGGAGTTTTAATTTTTTCCAAATAATTTATCAAATTGAGTGTCCTTCTTGTCGCATCCTGCACTCCTCTACTGACTTTAAATCCAACTTGATCTTTATGTATAAGTTTTGGTAATACTTTTTGCAATCTGGTGGCCAAGGTTTTTGCCATTATTTTAATATCTGAATTTAATAATGAGATAGGTCTATAATTCTCTACTAAAGGTACCATTATACTCCACAACATTGCTGCGATTTCACGTGAGCGTGCATGTTTTTGGCACTTTGCCAAGATCGCTATGAAGATGTCACACATAGTGATGTTGCACGCAACCTCTGGCGATCTGGTGTTCCGGAAAGCGCCTGAACAAGACCGGAAGTGATCTTGCATATCCACATCGTCATGTCACACAGCACAACCACATCAGTGATGTGGGCATGCTGTTTGAAGCCGGTGAAGAGCTAGGCTTGCCAGAGTGTGTTTCAACACGCCCCTACTACTGCGATTGACCGACCCAACTGCGTTACCATTGGTCAGCCTTGTCTGGCAAGATGGCCACTTCATTACGCATTTGCCCTTTCTACTATCTCGCTATTCAAATATAGCGCCTTGGCCACGGGCAACCAATTGGAACGCAGTAGTGTCCACCAATCGCCGCTGACGGGGCGCGGAAAACACTACGCTCAGGCACACCTACGGGATTGATTTCAGGATCTCTGAAATTGCGCTCAACATCGTTATCACGCTGTCACACGGCACGATCCTGCAAAATCGCGAGATTGATATTACTTGGTTTTAGAGCAGTGCTGTAAAACCTGTCAACTCACCACCAGCGATTTATCGCCATTGAATCGCCCTGTCACACGCCACAACGCACTTGCGATGTGGTTTCAACATCGCCAAGCCCGTGAGTTGTTTGCAAAGTTGCGGGCGACATCGTGGCGTGTGATGGTACCTTAAGTCTCTGTCCCTTTTCCTTTTATAAATTACAGACATTATGGCCTCTTGCATTTCATTGGGTAAATTCAAACCTGTTGAAAATTAATTGATAAGATCGGTTAAATAGGGGGACAGGATTGCAGTAAATTTTTCATAATATTCATTGGGAACACCATCTGGACCTGGAGCTTTATTACTTTTTAAAAAATGTTTTGTGGTCAAAATGTCACTATTGTTATAAAGGGCATTTCAAAAAATCCAAATCCTCACTTGATAAACTTGATAACTGAACAGAGTCCAGGAATTGAGCAATTGCTTCTACAGTGGGTATACTCTCTAATTTATTGTCTCTCAAGTTGTATACATTTTGATAACATTTTTAAAATTGTTCTGAACTTTCCTTTGGGTTTTTTCTTAATTTATTTTCACTATCTTTTATTTGTAATATTTTTGTCTTTGACCTCATAATTCTAGTCCTTTTTGCTAGAAATCCAGATGGTTTGTTCATAATATGATAAAAATTTGATTTAGAGGTTAAAATAAATCTTTCATATTCGTTAGATAGGATTGATTTAAGTTCAAGTCCAAGTTGTAAAATCTCCTTTTGAGTATCACTGGATGAATTAATTGCCTGTTTATTTTCTAGTACTCTGATTTTTGTTGAGATGTCTTCGATTATCTTTTATTTTTGTTAATTCTAGCGTTAAGTTAAATCATAGTGCCTCTCATGACTGCCTTATGGGCCTGCCATAGAGTTGTCACAGAAATATCATCCAAATAATTAAATTTAAAATTATTTTGTAAATCTTCTTTAACTTTTTGGCTATGAACCGGGTGAGAAAATAAAAAGGAGTTTGGCCTCCATGTTCTATTCGGGTGATGGTTGTTAATTATATAAAAAATAATAGGAGAGTGATCTGACCAGAACAGAAACTTTCTTACCTATCATTGATCAGTTTATCGCTTCTCTTGACCAATGTCTTCAAGCATATAAAGATATATCAAACAAATTTAGCTTTTTTAGCCATCTGAAAGAACTGTCTTCAGACGAGCTTAAGGCCACAGCAGAGCAACTCGTCAGGTCTTATTCAGATGACTTGGACATTACATTTATCGATGCACTGTGTCAGTTTGTAACATTTGCCAATTAATTCACAGACGAGGAGCCAAAATATATCAGCACTGAACTTTTCATGTACAAGCTTATCATGGAAAAGGGTGTGCAAGACACTTTCCCAAGTATTGAGATAGCTCTAAAGCCCCCATCACACCAGGCGACGGGGCTAGGGATGTCGGAGGTGACTGGCGGGTGCGCGTACGTTTTTGGTGCCCCACCAGCGTCGCTGTACCCCGTTTACATGGGGCGACACCTCCAGCCCCGCGCCGGCGAGCTGTCCGGCGGCATCACCGCCAGGGTGTCTGGAAACCCCAGCGGGGATGCAGGACAATGGGAGCCTATGGCTCCCATCACCTGACAGGTCGCCGGTGCCCGGTTACATGGGGCGATGTGTGCACATCGCCCTATGATGGTCGCCTGGTTTCAGAGCACTGCTCTGAAACAGGCGACCGCCTGGCACTGCCGACATCGCTCCTTTACATGAGGCGACGTAGGGGTGATGTCGCCGCCGATAGGCCACGCCCCAACGTCGCCTCTGTAATGTCGGTTCTGCGCTCCCCGCTGCCTGACAGCCTGATCCTGATCCTCTGCTCCCCCCGCAGCCTCCCCACCCGATCCTAAGTTAGAACCGTGCAGGGGGAACAGGGCCAGGGAGCGGGGAGGGACAGGAGGGAGTGGGAAGCGCAGAACAGAAGGAGAAAGCCGCCGGTGACGTTTTCTCACTGCAGGCTTCCCCGCCTGGGTTCTTCTTCGCTCCCCGCTCCCTGGCCCTGCTCCCCCCGCCCGCTCCTAACTCAGGATCGGGTGGGGAGGTGGTGGGGGGAGCGGATGATTTTGCTTTCAGGCGGCAGGAAAGCCAGTAGGGGGATTAAGCATTGTTTAAAAGCCGACTTTTAAACAATAAATTGGGGAATCGCAGGTTTTTCCTCTGCTGCCAGACCTCTTTAAAGGGTCCAGCAGCAGAGAAATTGCATTTCCCATTGATTTACATTGGACTCGTTACTCTGCGAGTAATCGCAAGAAAACTCACAGAGTAGCGAGTAGCCCAAGTACCCTACTATTCGGCGAGTACCGAATAGTAGCGAGTAGACTCACTCATCCCTAGTTCTGACTTTTTGGAGTCAGCTTTGTCATGGTCTTTCTGAAAGTGTAAAAGACATCTTTGTCTTGTATTTTCATATATGTCTGTAGCATTTTGTATTGATCGTCAGAAAGACCAAAGGAGACACCATTAACTACTGTGGTTCGTGCTTCCAATAATCCTGGAACTGATTCTATAAAATAACCTATTAAGTTGGGGGGCAAGTCTATACACCGATCCACAAGTTGTTTGACACAAGACGAGAGATGAGTCAACTTTTTCTGAATATTTTCGATTATTTCAAATTCGGCACAAACATTGCAGATTTTGTTCGAGATCGGAAACAATTGCACAAAAATTTTGTGAACATGGCATTGTTAGTAACCTGATCACATAAAAAAAAGCATAACTTTGTTTAATTGATGCTTTTTTTCGTACCTTTTCGTACCGTATTATGGTGGACAAGTTGAAGACATAAGGGCTTACTGGCATGTTTGTTTCATTGGCTGTCAAAGTCACATGTGCCTAGGGATATACAAAGCAACCATTTGCTGTTGTCGGCATTTTCAGAGTGTTACCGCTAGGGACAGTGCTGCTGCCGCTCCGAGCTGCTCTGCGGTGCTCTGCCCTAGGTAACTACTTGATTGCTTTTTAGATAGAATAGGAGGGCGAGAATGTCCATCAAGATATATACATTTTGTGTTGCGAACAAGTGTGATTCCTATATCTGTGTATGTATTCAAAGCTGCATTTTTGGCATACCGCAAGGGATTGCCAAATCTTTCCGTTTCACCTAAAAAGGCTGTTTGGTCTCAAAACTGTAATTGCAAAATCTTTCAGTTTCCCCTAAAAAGGCTGTGTTAGGCCTCAAACCAGGTATTACCAAATCAGCCAGTTTGTACTAAAAAGACTTTTTTTTTGCCTCAAACCAGTTTTTACCAAATCACTGTTTCCCCTAAAAAGGTTGTGTTACGCCTCAAACCAGTTATTGCCAAATTACTTAGTTTATACTAAAAGGGCATTTTTGGCCTTGAAAGGCCAAAAATCACTTATTGCCAAATCAATTAGTTTTCCCTAAAAAGGCTGTTTGGCCTTTATCCTATGTTTCTCAAATCCTCCAGTTTGTACTAATAAAGCATTTTTTTTTACTCAAACCAGTTTATGTGCCAAATCAATTTCCCATAAAAGGCTGTGTTTAGCCTCAAATAAGTGCTTTCCAAATCTGCGTTCATAAAAGATGAGCTGGAAATTCCTAGTTTGTGGGTGAAAGGGGAAGGGGAAAAAGGTTGTTGGAAAGGGGAGTAGGCTTGGTGAAGTGACAACTTCTGTTACTGGACAGCCTACTCCAGTCTCTTTGTTTGCCAGCAGCAAAGCGATATAAGTTGTGGAATAGGCCCAAAAAGAACTTTTGCAAACGCTGCGTCAAGTGACATGTCCTCTTGCTCCTTCACTTCAACATCACAAACAGTCTGCCATGCTTTTTCCCTATGTCTTTGTTAGCTGTGCAGACAGCCCTGCTATTCACATTTAGCCATTATGCTATTCCCTATACATATACTGTCTAGTGTTGCAGCGGATTTTCACTTTAAATGTCAGTCTTTTTCTTGCTTGCACCTAGACATAAGGTGATGCCAGTTCTTTACTATGTATTTGTATTACTGATTCTTGACTGAGCTCCCTTGCCCCGCCCAGTAGCCATGTTTGGTATCCATTTTATTGTAGTCATGTCCATTATAACCCCTCACAGCTGGTTTTAATTGTATATAGAGGTATACAAACCCACACATACAGCATTACACCACAAGAGAGGCACACGGCTAGGACCCGATATAATGAGAAAGACCGTGACATGGTTATCGGGCTCTTGACGCAGCGGCCGCTGCTTTAAGCTAAGATTTCTCCATTTTCCTTAGATTCACAAGCAGTTTCTGCCATGTTTTTTCCCTATGTCTTTGTTAGCTGTGCAGACAACCCTGCTATTCACATTTAGCCATTATGCTATTCCCTATACATATACTGTCTAGTGTTGCAGCAGATTTTCACTTTAAAAAACAGTAGAGTCCCACTTAGAGGTGGAGCCCAATTACCCATGTGTCAACCCATGTCACAACTCTCCAACCGCTCAACTGATTGTGGGGAAGCACAGATAGGCGATTCTGCAGACATGCCTACACATTCTATTCCATTGGCATCACAAGTCTGCTTCAAAGATTCACATACTCCAGAGGAGGACATCATCTGCACCAATGCCAAAAATATTTTGGAGTTGGATCCAGGGTTGGAGGAAGTATGGTCCCAGCAGAATCCAGACTTTTGTAACCAGACATTAACTCCTGGGTTAATGTGATGATGATGAGACTCAGGTACCTGAGGAACACCCAGACTGTACTGTCCATTCAGGGCAGGAACTAGAGAAGGGTGCCTTTCATGGCTAAGAGTGGGACAACAGAGAGGATGATGATGAGATTCTAGATCCGACTTCAAATGAACTCAGAGTTAGGCATCTGAGTAGCTCAGTGGAGGAGGAGGAAGACAAGGAGGTTAGGTTGCACATTCCTGCACAGAGACTGAGGGTTGCAAGCACGACCAGCAATGCATCCTCAGCCACAACTCTGGCTCTGGTCGTGGGTCTGCAGTTATCCGAGACAGCAAGCGTTGCCTAGCTGGGCCTTTTTTTAACATTGCAAAAGATGATGCAGCTCTCATTATTTGGAAACTTTGTACCAAAAAAATTGAGTAATAGGCTAAAAACCCACCAATTTGATACTACAAACATGAACCGTTAATTGGCCCAGCATCATGCATTAGTCCAGCAAAATTACTGAGGTAAAACTGGGCCTCACTGAACACCATCCACCGCATCAAACACATTTGCTGCTTCTTCCTCCTCCATCAGCAAGACAAATGTTGTTCAACAGGTGTGTGGCCACAAGACCTCCACTTGTTAACCAGCTACAGTCAGGGCAAGTGACAGACCTTTAGCTATTACAGAAGTGGAAACACCAGCTGGTTTGGACCGCTCCCATACACTGAGCACATCATTTGTTTGTCAACCCACCATAACATCTGCACCTCCTTCACAATACAACAGTTTGTTGGATACACCCTACTCCATCCTCTCTCAGCAAAGCAGCCAGCCTTCAATTCTGCAGTAGTAGTCACAGAAAGGTTATTTCCTTCTACACATCACAGAGCTTGAACGTCACCAACTTGCATTTGTTGACCACAAAAATGCTGACTTTCCACCTGCTGGATACAAACATTTCCTAAAAGTTGATGGCCATTGCAGTCCCCCAGTATCAGTTGCCCAATCACAATTACTTCACAAAGCAAGCTGTGCCTGCGCTATACCAGCATGTTACAAACAACATCACCCATTCCTTGAGAAACTCATATCACCACATATCACCACTGACACCTGGATAAGCAAACATGGCCAGAGGCATTACATCTCCATCACTGGCTACTGGGTGACTCTGATGCTGTGGGGTCAGGCAGGTAAGGGGCTACTCCCCAAGTCATGAAATCCCCAAGACTTTAGGGACAAACATCTACCTGTACATCTTCATCCACTGCTTCTGCCTTGTCCACCATCTCTAGGGCCTCCAGCTGCATCCTCAACCTCTCCCTTAATGTGGTAACAGTTCAGACAGAATCCACCCCACCTCCATACTGTGCTGCCAGGGTTCTCCATCATCAGGCAGTTTTTAAATTAAAATGCCTTGTAGATGTGAGTAACACTGCTGAAGAGCTTTAGACAGCTATGTAGGCCAAGTTTTAGCAATGGCTGTCTCCACTAAAGCTGAAGCCAAAGAAGGCCATGTACTAATCTGGTGACTGCCCTATGCTGGGACAAACTTACACACATGCCTTGCTTGGTTCACATCCTCAACCTGATTGTCAAGAAATTCCTATGCCACTATCCTGGCCTGGATGAGCTGCTGCATAAGGTATGGTCACTTTGTGCTCATTTCAGCCATTCTCACCCCCAGCTCATTGACTAACATCGCTACAAGGGTGTTTCGGACAACCAGTTAGCTATTTGATATGTAATGTGCTGACACGGTGGAATTACACTCTGCACATATTGCAACAACTGTGGAAGCAGCGACAGGCCTTGGAACAGTATTTAATGATGGGTAGAGTGAGTCAAAGTGAGCCAAATATGGTGCAGATGACTCTTCCAGAGTAGGCACAAATCAAGGACCTTTTACCCTTCTGCATAGTTTCAAAAATGGTTGTTAAAATGGTTAATGCTGATGATGCTGTCATCAGCATCACTATTCTATTAATCGACATGCTGAGCAAACTTTGAAAGGTCTACAGGATGAGGTGGTGGTACAACAGAAAGAGGAAGAGCAAGAAAAGGATGATGCAGAAAGGATACCAATATCTCAAATGTCCGGACTCTCATAACAAAGCCGGGTGGCATGGAAGGGTGGAGTACAATGACAGAGAGGAGCTCATCGTACCAGACAAACTGAGTGAAGGTGCAGGAGCAAAGAAACAAATGGAGTAGGGTAAGGATGAAGAGGCGATGGGCACACAACAGTCAGGAGATGAGGAAGAATTGATTTCCCTTTCTGTTGTCCGAGGTTGGTGGGAAAGAATGGAAGAAGCAAGCTCAATTTTTATGCCGCCACGAACACAATAAGGACTTGGGCCTCATGGATGCATCACACACATGAGTGCCTTCTTGCTGCACTATCTGCAACATGATGCCTGTATTGCTAGAATTCGAATTAGCAATGAACACTTGGTTGCCACACTCTTGGATCTCAGGTACAAGAGTAAATTTAGCCAGATGTTTCTCGTCTTAGACATGGTTACGCACATGCTGGAGTATCAAAAAAAGCTGGTAGACAAGCTTAGGACTGCTTTTCCCTGAACAAATCAGTGAGGGACACAGTACGCCTTGCAGATCAAGTCGTCAGCATAGAAATATTAGCAGAAACAATTTCCCTTTCAGAAACAATTTCTGGTGGGAGGCCTTTGACCAATTTTTTAAACCAGTGTTGTGGTAAGCAATATATGAAAATATCCAAAAATTTACCAATATGCTTGTGTTGCTTAGGCCTTGTTCACACATAGGCCTTATTCACACATACCATCCGGTTTCGCCTTAAATCTGTTTTTTGGAACATTTTAGACAGTTTTTTTTCAAAGTCCAAAAACGCATATGCGTTAACGCATGGTGCACTTAAGTGTCAATGCGTTTTTTAACAACACATGCATTTTTGTTCAGCACCCCAAAAAAACACTGCATGCAGCGTTTTTGGGTGCTGTAAAATAACGCATGCATTTTTTTAACATGCAGATTTTTTTTACATTTTGACAAAAAGAAAAAAATATATTAAAAAGATGAAAATGTTGCATAAATTTGCAGCATTTTCCTATTTTGTCAAGTATCTACCTACTGTAGCAATTTAACTTTTTAGGATTATGGAATTTTGGCAAGGAATAGGGTGAATTTTCACAAAAGAAACACTTTAAAAAATAGGTAAAATGTTACTATTTTACTAGTCCAAGTTCTCTATGTACCACAACAATAATGCCGCGTAAAAGCATGCGCTTTTTTAACATGGGGCCCTATGGGAAACGCATGCGTTTTTGCATGGCACATATAGGCACCATGCGTTAACGCATGCGTTTTTGCATGCGTTTTTGGTGAAAAAGTCCCAAAAGTTCCAAAAAACATTCAGAACCTCAGGGGACACTATTGGCATTTTTAGAAAAACGAATCTGATTTTCTAAGGACTTTAAAAACGGATTGGTCTGTATGAACAAGGACATACCAATCCGTTTTTTAAGCTGTTAGAAAAACAGATCCGTTTTTCTAAGGGTGCCAAATAGTGTCCCCTGATGTCCTGAACGTTTTTGGCAAGTTTTTGGACTTAGTCATTTTTTCATTAAAAACGCATATGCGTTAACGCTGGTGCCTATATGGGCCATGCATTAACGCATGCGTTTCCCATAGGGCCCCATGTTAAAAAAGCGCATGCTTTTACGCGGCATTATTGTTGTAGTACGTAGAGAACTTGGACTAGTAAAATAGTAACATTTTACCTATTTTTTAAAGTGTTTCTTTTGTGAAAATTCACCCTACCCCTTGCCAAAATTCCATAATCCTAAAAAGTTAAATTGCTACAGTAGGTAGATACTTGACAAAATAGGAAAATGCTGCAAATTTATGGAACATTTTCATCTTTTTAATATATTTTTTTCTTTTTGTCAAAATGTAAAAAAAATCTGCTATAACCTAAAAGAACTATGCTGCAACATAGGTACACATACTTTCATGCACTCATCAAAAAGCATTTGTCAACAGTATGCAGTATTAGGGTGAGGGTGCACAGCTACTAAATTAGGCTAGTAGAAAAGATATGTCAATATTAAAATATAAAAAGTAAATGTGTATCAGCTCACCTCTTCCTTTCATGATTAAAGCTGGGTGACAGCTGAAACGTGTAGGCTTTTAAATTCAAGCCGCGCTTGTTCAGCACCAGGACAGCGCAGCTAAACGAGCCGCGGCTGAAATTTTAGCATGTGGAGAGCTCCACTGCTGAAATTTCAGCACTCGGACAGCGGTATCGCCATGCAGGGAGGATTCCGGCAGAAAACAGGATAGGAGGGCATATTTGCCCTCTGGTTCTGTTTTGTTCGGGGCTGTCAGGTTCTGTCCGGTGCTTCCCGCAAAACCCCAGACAGAACCTGACAGCAAATAAATGTGGTGTGAAGCTAACCTTAAGAAAACTTTATAAAAGTAAATGCTAAAGGAATCCAAAAACATACCCTTATGACCTATGTCTGTCTTACAAGTCAGGAAGTAAAATTTCTCAGAAAGACAAGCCTTAGGCTAGGGTCAGACTTGCGTCATGCATTTTCTAAATGCATGCGTTATTTGCAACAGTGCAATGCGTTTGATGCCATGCTTTTTGCAAGTGCACCAAAAAACGTGGTATGCAGCGTTTTTTGCTGCCTTTGCAAAAACGCATGCTTTTTTAACATGAGAGTCTATGGGAAACACATGCGTTAAAGCATGGTACATATATGTACCATTCGTTAACGCATGCATTAACACACTTGCTAAAAATGAACATACATGCCATGAAAAAGACAAGGGGAAAAAATGGATCCTTTAATGCATCCCTCCAACGGATGCAAGCTCCCAAGTGTGACCCTAGCCTTAGAGTTTCCGTATTTTTCATTTTTACGAAAATTAGAGCTGATGGTAAATGTGTGACACTCCTGCAGGGGATTGCCACAGGATCCACAAGTGCAAGGAGGGATTTACACTTTGGTACACACAGCACACAACACCTTCCTCCCAGACCTGAAGGGGGAGCTCTACTGGCTGCCTTAAGCCAGATCCCCTTTAAAAGATCCAGGCCTGAGGGGAGGAGTCAGTTGATCCAGTAAGAAGCAGTTAGTTCCAGTCAGGCTGTGGAGAGAGCAGGAGTGAGGAGCTGGTGTCTGGGAACGATCCAGGACCAGGAAACACTGACCCAACTGTATTGCACCCTTGGGAGAGGGTCGGAGGCCAGTGGAGAAATAGGAGAATTAAAGGAGGGCACAAGCCTGGTTTCCCTGTAGCTCACCCGGACACCGGAGTCCATCACTGCAAAGCATTCAGTGCAGCAGTAAAAACCACAGTACACAATGACAGAGGAGGCCTCAAACTCTCTAAGGTGAAAGTCCCAAATTACACCGGGTACCTGGTTACCTCTCTGGACTGAACCTGTTACCCGTCATCAGTAAAAGGTACCGAAGCAAAGACTATTGTGTGTGTGTGCCTGTTTAACCGCTGCCATCTACAGTGTTAACCGCAGAGACACTACTACGACTCCCCTCATCCATCCCCGCTGCCCTGAGGTAAAGCTCCACCTGTGGGGAGCTGTAATACACTGAGCTGCACCTCCATCACCTCAGCGGCCGGCCACAGCGCTGGTATACACGTTACCAGGTACCACAGGTGGCGTCACATAACCAATCCCCTTCACCACCATCATCCCCCACCATCCCCCGCCATTGAGGGTCCAGGGCACGGGGCCGGGAATCAACTAGCTGCGATCCCCCATCCAAGTCGCCATCAGCCCCGGTATCCGAGTACCCCCTAGCCTGTTGACCGCCTCAAATGCTGTTATTAAAGTATCAGTCCAGCATTTTTTTTCCAGTGCTGGAGTGGCACTTTAAAATCAAAGCTTTGGCTGGGGTCAGACTTGATTATGGACCCACGTTTCCTGGAATCGCTAATACCGGACAACGTTAACGGCAAGCGCTGCATGGAAATGTGCACACAGAGCTGCATGACGGTCGCTTTTCATCAGCGCACAGGAAAACGCTGCAGGCAGCATTTCCTGTGCACTGAGGAAAAGCACACCTCCTGGAGCTCCGTGTGCGGCTGGTACTAAGGTAAACACAGGGTTGCTATGGACCCATGTTTCCAGGCAGTGCTTGCCTTTAATGCTGTCAGGAAATAGCAATTCCTGGAAATGTGGATCCATAACCAAGTCTGACCCCAGCCTTACGGTCTCCAGTATTATGCTTACGTATGCCTTTTTGGTGCTCCTCGGTCTCTCGACACCATCCTATGACTGTAACTTTTATAGATTTTATATATTATCTACTATATAATTGTCTAATGGCCACTTCTGTCTGAGGCCGAAATCGCGCCCCGCAGACAGAAGTGGCCAGTATGCAAAAGAGCAACGCGGCTCGCAAATTCAAAATCTGTGCGCCGCGCGGCTCTCCTCGAAGCCCCCCGCTCCTTCTGCCCGCGCTGCCTGTGGCCCCCCACTCTCCGCGCCACCCCCACTCCCCGTGGCTCCCCAGCTCCATGCGGCCCCCCGCTCCTCCACAGTAAAAGTAAAAATAAAAAAAATCCTCAGTGAGGAAACTCACCCGTCCGCCGGCTCGCTCCACCTCCGTCTTCTAGCTCCTACAGGGCTTGAGGACCTGTCATTGCCTGTGAAACCGATTAGTCAGCTGATTGGTTTCCAAGACAATGACAGGTCTTGCCCTGGGAGCTACAAGACGCATCAGAGGTGGAGCGAGCCAGCGGACAGGTGAGTATCCTCACTGAGAAATTTTTATTTTTATTATTACTGTGGAGGAGCGGGGGGGCACAAGGGGCAGGAGGAGCAGAGGGGGCAGGATGAGCAGAAGGAGTGGAGGGGGCAGGAGGAGTGGAGGGGCAGGTGGAGCAGAGGGGGCAGGAGGAGCGGAGGGGGCAGGAGGGGCATGAGGAGCAGAGGGAGCAGGAGGGGGCAGTAGGGGCAGGAGGAGCAGAGGAGGCAGGAGGGGCAGGAGGAGCAGAGGTGGCAGGAGGAGTGGAGGGGAAAGAGAAGAAGAGGGGGCAGGAGGAGTGGAGGGGCAGAAGGAGAGGAGGGGGCAGGAGGGGCAGGAGGAGCAGAGGGGGCAGGAGGGGCAGGAGGAGCAGAGGGGACAGGAGGAGAGGAGGAGGCAGGAGGGGCAGAAGGAGTGGAGGGGGCAGGTGGGGCAGGAGAAGTGGAGGGGGCAGGAGGAACGGAGGGGCAGGAGGAGTGGAGGGGGCAGGTGTGGCAGGAGGAGCAGAGGGGACAGGAGGAGCGGAGGGGGCAGGAGAAGTAGGAGGAGCGGAGCGGGCAGGAGGAGCGGAGGGGACAGGAGGGGCAGGAGGAGCGGAGGGGCAGGAGGGGCAGGAAAAGCGGAGGGGGCAGGAGGAGCGGAGGGGGCAGGTGGAGCAGAGGGGGCAGGAGGAGTGCTGTCAGGAGGAGAGACAGAGGAGCCGTGACAGGAGGAGCGGGGGCAGGAGGAATGCGGGAGGAGAAGCGAGGGGCAGGAGGGGCACAAGGTAGGAGGAGTAGGAGGAGCACGAGGCAGGAGGTGCGGAGGGCAGTAGCAGAGATGGAGCAGTGCAGACAGGAGGAGCGGTGGGCAGGAGAAGGGACAGAGGTGGGGCGGTAAAAGGAAGAGAGATGGAGGAGCGGGGACAGGAGGAGCGCTGACAGGAGGAGTGACAGAGGAGCGGTGACCAGAGGAGCATGGGGCAGGAGGAATGCGGGGGAGGAGCGGGGGGCAGGAGGAGCGTGGGGCAGGAGGAGAGACAGAGGAGCTGGGACAGGAGGATCGCGGGGCAGGAGAAGGGACGGAGAGGAGGCGGTGAAAGGAGGAGAGACAGAGGAGCGGGGACAGGAGGAGAGCTAACTGGAGGAGAGACAGAGGAGCAGTGACAGGAGGAGTGGGGACAGGAGGAGAGACGGAGGAGCGTTGACAGGAGGAGCGGTGCACTTCACTCATGTTGACTGAACAAGTTCTGTCAGTCACAGTTTGTCAACTACATACATATTCTAGAATACCCGATGCGTTCGAATAGGGCCACCATCTAGTATATTATAATTTTTAAATGTGTCCAAAATGGTGTACTACATGTATGGTCTATGGGACTGACAATATATGCACCACAGTGGATGTTTTTGCAAATATCACATTTTTTGCTTTATAAGATGCAATGGATTATAAAACGCCCCCCAAATTTAGTGAAGGAAAAGAGAAAAAAATAATTTTTAATGTTAAACAGGGTCCATTTTATAATGCCAGTGTCCATCTTACCATCAGTATATATGTCGCCCATCCAGGTGTATATGTGCCTCATCCTTGTACATGGCCCCCCATTCTGGCATATATACCCCTCATCCTTGTACATGGCCTCTCCTGAATCCACCATGGCTTTCCAAGGGGGGTGCGGTAGTAGAGCAAAAGTGTAGGAGGCAGGTTCCACAGAGGATTTCAGCAAGTGTGAAAGGCTGCGAGATCAGAGCTGGAGGTGTGTTGCAGCGATGTGCGCTGGCAGCCACCATTTTCCAAGTTCCTGCAGGCAAGCTTGCAGCTGCGCCTCGGCCTCTACCACTCAGGTACTTCAAGAAAATGGCCACAGAGGAGGCACATGCGCAGAACAAGATCCGCAGCCATTTTGTGGAAGTCCCCCAGGTGGTAGAGGCCAAGGTGCAGTTTGCCAACTTGCCTGTAGGAACCGGGAAAATGGTGGCCCCCAGCACAAATCTCCACGACATCCCCGCAGCTCAGGTCCCGCAGACATGCCCCCTTGCCCACATCCTCTGTGGACCCTGCGTCCTGCACCTCCGCTCCCCCTCTGCAACTCCCCCTTGGTAAGTTTTAAAAAAAAAACAAGATTCAGATTATAAGACGCACCTTCATTTTCCCCCTAATTTGGAGATAAAAAAGAGCATCTTGTAATCCAAATAATACGGTATGTTCTTTCTAAACTTGCAGTTTGTGACTGATAATAACCAGAAATTATGGGGTGCATTTATGAGAATGTGAACTTCCTGCTCTGCTTCTGTATGTAGCGCTCATATCTTGAACTAATTGTTGTTGTAATTGGTTATACTGTTTTTAATATTATATGAATAATAAAGACATAAATGTTTTAACATTAAGACTCGTGTCTCCTGTTTTTGAGAATAATTTGCACATTATGTTGATGTTTGTGTTCGCTGAACATTGAAGTAATGTTTCCTTCTTATTATTTTTTCTTCCTCTATATTTCCACGCTGGAAGAAAAAACAGCTTTTCAAAAATGTCTTACTGATATATAAAAGTAAAACAGAAAAACAAATTCCTAACATGAAAATTAAGAAATTTAATCAAGCCTGGAAAACACATTTTCCTCATCATGAATCCCTGTATGATACGTAGAAAAGAATTGCAAGCATATTTCATTCATTGTGGGATGAAAAGGTCAAACACATTGTGAAAATTTGCACAAAGGTAGAATAATTATATGCTAATGTAAATTACAGTTTCAGAATGTGCCAAAAAAAGCATATAATAAATGAACTGGCACAAACAAAAACATGGTATTGACTATGTTACTAGTTTTAAAGTTTGACAATATTATTGCTTGAATGGCAAAACGCAAAACAAATTAATTTACCGTACATGTAATAATAATGTATTGTGGAAAAGTAGCTAGTATTATCATATGTCTTATCTTTTGTTATCTTTGTTGTATACATTTTAGGGTGTTAACAAAATGAATGAAAAAAAAGTTCTAGGAAGTGTTTTTTGCCTTGTGTTCTGATCTATAACATGCAATCATTGCTTATTCTATAAAACTAAAGCACAGACTCTTGCAGTTAAAATAAGTCACGAGGCTAATTACATTTGAGTGTTATCATGAACTCATCAGTAGGAATCATCTCTGACAGAGATGCTGGTTAGTGCAGGCGTATAAGGTTTGTACATAGGGATAGGTGAACCTGAACTGTAAAGTTCAGGGTCCGTACCAAACACCCAGTGTTAGGGTACAGACCCCAAACACGGACTTCCCTGAGAAGTCCGTGTTAGGCTGGCTTCACACTGCGGTGTAGGTCCGATCCGGGGCTGTCAGGGGTGAACCTGACAGCCCCGGACCAGATCTGTACACAGTCTGGTGTGCAACCGGATGCTGCAGAGCTCAGCTGTCCCCTGCGAAGTGGTGCTGAACCGCTTCACAGGGGACAGCTCCCTGGTGCTGAAGTTCAGCGTAGCTCACACTGAACTTCAGCCGCAGGTGTCCGGTTCCCGGATCCTCCCAGATCCTCCCCGATCGGGGCAATCCGGCCCATAGACTCCCATGTCAGGGAGCAACGGATTGCCCCGGATCCGAGAGGATCCGATTTGGGGAGATTTTTCTCCCTGGACACAAAAATGGAGCATGCTCGGATTTTGTGTCCGGGAGGGTCCGGGAAAAAAATCTGATTTCTCCCAGATTCTCCCGGACACATGGAAACCGGATGGCTGAGAGTTGCCATCCGGCTCCATCCGGCCCCATAGGGCTGCATGGGGTGAAATCGGGTCCGGGGCTGTCAGGTTCACCCCTGACAGCCCTGGATCGGACCTGTGAAGCCAGCCTTACAGTTTGAGTTGATGTTCGGTGGGAGCCTGAGAAAAAGAAAAAGAGAAAAAGAAAATAGTGATTAAACATAAGATCATACATACTGACATCCAGCCGGCTGTACTTCTGAGGCCCCTCATTAACTTCCTGGATATTCAATGCTGAGGGGTGGAACTGACGATCGCAGATGCTAAACCCAAAGGACAGTGTTTTCATGATTCGCGCTGCTATACGATGAAAAAGACCACAGGGATCTGTTGGGTAATGATGGCTTTTTAAATATTCAGGATCCACACTCCATGCTTACATGGTGGTAATCAAACATAAACCCAAAGGACTGTGTTTTCGTGATCCACGCTGCTATAGGATGAAAAAGACCACAGGGATCTCTTGGGTAATGGTGCATTTATTCAATATTCAATAATGAATAAAGCCACCATTACCCAACAGAACCCTGTAGTCTTTTTTATTGTATAGCAGCGCGCATCATGAAAACACTGTCCTTTGGGTTTATGTCTGATGAACGCTGTGTAAGCGTGGAGTGTGGATCCTGCAGCAGCTGTACCATACGCATATATTGGTTGTGGGACACACAACCAATTTAGGTGAGCAGGGATAATTGGTAATTTTAAACATCACTTGAAAAGGATAAGACCCTATTGTGCTTCTGTTTCCTTATTTTTAATATTTACAATCACAGATGCTGTCACAGAGAGTGGGCGTCTGTGATTGGCTGTTTGTGTAACATGGAAACAGCCCATACATTTTAGCAAATGCCAAGCAGGGTGATACAGGAAAGTTCACCCGAGGTCAGCCATGTCACTAGCGCTGAAATCGGGTGAACTTTACTGTGATGTCACCCAGCACACATCCAGCAGTGTGTTTCAGCTTCACCAGCAAATGGACATCGCAGAGGATACGTGTGGAGGGTTGTTGTGGTGGTAGTAAACATGTTTAATGAGGGATGTGTTTCTGTGTTTTTTTCTAATAAATTCTTTTTCTCTCCATGTTCTAATTTGCAAATAAAATATTTTTCACGGTGTGAAAAACGCCTCCTTACTGTTTCAGTCTTCATTGCTCACTGGAGAGTTCTCTTTTCTTTAGATCTCCCTACATAGCCTATCTGGGCTATTCATGTGCTGGAGAGGTGCAATGAGCAGTACCTGGTGGTCTAATGGGGGGTCTTTATGATTAAGTGTGGGTTGGCTCTCACCTGATGAGGTTGTGCCACCTCTCCACAACCTCTGTGTGAATGATCCGTCCGACCTCCAAGTGTAGGCGTCCTTGCGGCTCTTCCTCCTCCGGTCAGGTGACTCTCTGGGTCCCGATCATGTGACCGCTGATGCTGTACTATGTCCTGTAGCTGAGGAGTGGTGAGCCCGGCTTTTGCAGATCCTTAACACTCGATTGGGGATATGTTAATATAGCAGATTTTGATTAAAAATGAAGCGCTATAGCATGGGGTCACAATTTCAATTACCTTTATTACTACCACGACGTGTTTCCACGGCGGACTGCCATCTTCTTCAGGTGGATATGGACATCTGAGTGGTGAGCTGAAACTCCCGCATCTATCCAAAGATTAGATAATACTAAATACTACTAAAGGTGTCTAGAAAAAGGGTGAAATGCATCCTTAATGTTTTTTTTAGAAAAATAAATGGTTCAAAGTAAACTAGGAGTTGGTATAAGTAAGTGAAAGTGTGTGGTGACAAGCAAATCTATCACACAGCAGTCATTATTATGATTTCATTTGGAGCATTATTAGGCCACCTAGAATAAGTTTATGTTGTCCAACTATTTGACAGCATCAGTAAATGTAGACCATCTGATGCATTAGTTCTGTCTGGAGTGTTTCTTTAAGTTAAGTTAGCATAACGTTAATATTCATCACATATTTTTAGTACATCTTATTTTATTGGTGCATTTTTACGCATCAGTTGATTAAAATACAAAATATTTCTATCGTAAAATGCATGAGTTCTTCAAAAACAAAACAGTAAATATTTTAGTCTTAGCATATACTGGGCAGGAGAAAGCTATAATAATTGATCTTAAAAAACTTGGTTCCAAAGAGAAATTTATTTTTCCCAAAATTCAGTCTTTCTCCAATGTTATACAATCTCATTACTAGCAATAAGTGTATACAGAGGACAAATATAAAGCATGTGTTCATTCCGAAACTTAATTTTCCAGCACATGTTGTTTTATTCGAGTTGTAGCTATGCATTTTTCATTTTAGATTGCAGCCTAATAAAGTTCATGTCTGATAAATCGTATTTTCATTGCAGTAAACCTTTGGATGTCTTTTTGTCATTTTTATTATGTTGTACTTTCAACCACCTTCTAGTGTCAAGATCAAGTAAACCAAAGCGAAAGCTAAGTTTTAGGAAAAATAGATATCGCACTTTCTTTGTTGACTATACTGTAGGTGCGAAGGAATATAATTGATAATAGTGCACATAATTTCATTCCATATTGTAACTGCTTAAAAAGAGATTTCCAACAAGGTTAATTTTAATCAATAGATCTCTAGACTCTTTTGCAGACTCCCCTGTGAATGTGGTATGATCAGACCATGTCCCTGTATGGACAGATATGACCATTACACAGTACATACTAGAGGCACATATATAATATTATTTCAGCACAGGTATGCCGGGTTTGCTGAGAGCGGCGCAGCAGGGATGACGTCATCACTGCGTCCGGCGGTCACAAGTAGAACTCGCCGGCATACAGCAAGGAGAGTGGACGGAGGACCCCGGGTGCCTGTGGACATCGGAGGGTGAGATCAATGCGGAGGCAGGGGGCCTCTGTATACCAAAGGGGGGGCCGTGTGCCAGCAGGGGGCCTCTGTATACCGATGGGAGGGCTGTGTGCCAGCAGGGGGGGCTCTGTATACTGATGGGGGGGCTGTCTGCCAGCAGGGGGGCCTCTGTATACCAATGGGGGGGCTGTGTGCCAGCAGGGGGGGCCGCCGTATATTTATACATAAATTTAAATGGACAAAAACCACTGTTGCCAGATATTACATGTACAATTGTTCAACAGAATTCCTTTTTAAATAGGATTTTATCAAAAATATCAATCTTGGTTTTACAAAAAATCCTTACGTGATGGAAAAAAATGGAGGTCATTTTCGTAATCAGCACACCAAATTACATAAAGATCTGTGAAAACTTCTCTTGTAATTTTTTCATCGCAGGCCTGTGTTATTATTCCAAGATCTTTTGATTAAAATTAACTTTGTTTGTGGGAAAACCATCCCCACTGTCCAACATGGTGGTGGCATGCTGTGGGGAGGCTTTTTTTTCAGAAGGGGGAAAGCTGGTCAGAATTGGTGGGAAAATGGATGGAGCTAAATACAGGACAGCCATGAAGGGAAACTTGTTAGAGTTTGCAAAGGCCTTGGAAACAGGGAATAAGCTCACCTTTCAGCAAGACAACAGCCCATAAACATGCTGCAAGTCCTACAATGGATGATTTAGAACAAAGCATATTCATGTGGTTGAATAGACCAGTCACAGACCACACCTAAATCTCATTGACAATCTGTGGAAAGACTTGAGTTGCTGTTCACAGATGCTCTCCATCCAATCTTACTAAGGCGGCCGTCACACGCATCAATTTCTTGAACGATATTGCTTAAACGATCTGCTTTTTGATCGCCTAAGCGATATCGTTTGTGCATCGCTGCATGTAATCAAGCGATTTTACAATGTAAAATCGCTTGATTGTTTGATCGCAGACTTGTGAGCCGGAGCTCATATCAAGCAATAATCGCTTGATCAATCTGCATCATCATGGTGTGTGACACCACGATGATCCATCTCCCAGTGGCAGAGCCTATGCTGGGAGATGGTATCTATGGTAAACGTCGGGTTACTAAGCGCGGCGCCTAGTAACCCGATGTGTACCATAGTTACCAGTGATCTCGCTGGTCCACATCGCTGGTGAGTCTGCCTGTGTGACAGCTCACCAACGATGTGAACGATATTGTTAGCGATCGCGCGTGCACGTGATCGCTAACAAAATCGATCATTAAATTGAAGCGTGTGACGGCCGCCTAAGCTAGAGCTATTTTACAAAAAGAATTGGTCAAAATGTCAGCCTTTAGATGTGCAAAGTTGATAGCGATATATCCCAAAAGACTTGCGGCAGTAATTGCAGTGAAAGATGCTCCTGCAAAGTATTGACTCAGACAGGCTGTATACAAGTGCATGTCACAATTTGCACATTTAAAAATATATATATTATTTTAAAATATTAAAAAAACATGTAATTTCCTGTACACTTCACAAAATGCTTGCTACTTTGTGTTGTTAAATCACATAAAATAAAATATTACATTTAAGTTTGAGGGTGTAATATGAAACAAAAACTAATAGAAAAAAAGCAGCATCAGAAAAACTCACCATCCATGCCAAAGACAGAAAACCAAAAGCACTTACAGGACGCAGTCAAAGCCCAATTGTGGAGCAAGCCCAGCTGCTGGCTGATGAGTCGCCTCTACCAGCAAAATGTGGGAGGCGACCTGCCATGCATACACTAGGCCTGCATAGAGCACCATTCACACTGATACATATGATGCAGAGTGTCTGAAGGCTACCCAACCGCTCCGCTGCCTGAGCATTGGGTCGCACAGTACGATGCTTCTGCACCACTGGATGAACGGCGCCCCTATGGGCCCACCTGCGCCCTGGATGGATAAAAAAGTGCAAAAGTTTTTTATATGATAAATAAAAAACCTTTATAGATGGGATTTTGGTTCATGTGTTGGCCCAAGACATTTAAGCTGATGACCCACGATCAAGGGATCCCATGCTCACCAGTCCTAACAAAATTGTACAAAAACTAATAGAAAAAAAGCAGCATCAGAAAAACTCACCATCCATGCCAAAGACAGAAAACCAAAAGCACTTACAGGACGCAGTCAAAGCCCAATTGTGGAGCAAGCCCAGCTGCTGGCTGATGAGTCGCCTCTACCAGCAAAATGTGGGCGGCGACCTGCCATGCATACACTAGGCCTGCATAGAGCACCATTCACACTGATACATATGATGCAGAGTGTCTGAAGGCTACCCAACCGCTCCGCTGCCTGAGCATTGGGTCGCACAGTACGATGCTTCTGCACCACTGGATGAACGGCGCCCCTATGGGCCCACCTGCGCCCTGGATGGATAAAAAAGTGCAAAAGTTTTTTATATGATAAATAAAAAACCTTTATAGATGGGATTTTGGTTCATGTGTTGGCCCAAGACATTTAAGCTGATGACCCACGATCAAGGGATCCCATGCTCACCAGTCCTAACAAAATTGTACAAAAACTAATAGAAAAAAAGCAGCATCAGAAAAACTCACCATCCATGCCAAAGACAGAAAACCAAAAGCACTTACAGGACGCAGTCAAAGCCCAATTGTGGAGCAAGCCCAGCTGCTGGCTGATGAGTCGCCTCTACCAGCAAAATGTGGGAGGCGACCTGCCATGCATACACTAGGCCTGCATAGAGCACCATTCACACTGATACATATGATGCAGAGTGTCTGAAGGCTACCCAACCGCTCCGCTGCCTGAGCATTGGGTCGCACAGTACGATGCTTCTGCACCACTGGATGAACGGCGCCCCTATGGCCCACCTGCGCCCTGGATGGATAAAAAAGTGCAAAAGTTTTTTATATGATAATAAAAAACCTTTATAGATGGGATTTTGGTTCATGTGTTGGCCCAAGACATTTAAGCTGATGACCCACGATCAAGGGATCCCATGCTCACCAGTCCTAACAAAATTGTACAAAAACTAATAGAAAAAAAGCAGCATCAGAAAAACTCACCATCCATGCCAAAGACAGAAACCAAAAGCACTTACAGGACGCAGTCAAAGCCCAATTGTGGAGCAAGCCCAGCTGCTGGCTGATGAGTCGCCTCTACCAGCAAAATGTGGGGCGACCTGCATGCATACACTAGGCCTGCATAGAGCACCATTCACACTGATACATATGATGCAGAGTGTCTGAAGGCTACCCAACCGCTCCGCTGCCTGAGCATTGGGTCGCACAGTACGATGCTTCTGCACCACTGGATGAACGGCGCCCCTATGGGCCCACCTGCGCCCTGGATGGATAAAAAAGTGCAAAGTTTTTTATATGATAAATAAAAAACCTTTATAGATGGGATTTTGGTTCATGTGTTGGCCCAAGACATTTAAGCTGATGACCCACGATCAAGGGATCCCATGCTCACCAGTCCTAACAAAATTGTACAAAAACTAATAGAAAAAAAGCAGCATCAGAAAAACTCACATCCATGCCAAAGACAGAAAACCAAAAGCACTTACAGGACGCAGTCAAAGCCCAATTGTGGAGCAAGCCCAGCTGCTGGCTGATGAGTCGCCTCTACCAGCAAAATGTGGGAGGCGACCTGCCATGCATACACTAGGCCTGCATAGAGCACCATTCACACTGATACATATGATGCAGAGTGTCTGAAGGCTACCCAACCGCTCCGCTGCCTGAGCTTGGTGACGTATGCTCTGCCCCTGGATGAAGGCGTATGGGCAACTGACCCTGGATGGATAAAAAGTGCAAAGTTTTAAGTAAATAACCACTTATAAGGGATTTTGTTCAATTGGCCCAAACATTAAGAAGACCACGATCAGGATACTCACCAGTCCAACAAAATTGTACAAACTATAGAAAAAAGCACTCAAAAATCACATCTGCAAGACGAAAACAAAGCCTTAAGACGCAGTCAAAGCCCAATTGTGGAGCAAGCCCAGCTGCTGGCTGATGAGTCGCCTCTACCAGCAAAATGTGGGAGGCGACCTGCCATGCATACACTAGGCCTGCATAGAGCACCATTCACACTGATACATATGATGCAGAGTGTCTGAAGGCTACCCAACCGCTCCGCTGCTTGAGCATTGGGTCGCACAGTACGATGCTTCTGCACCACTGGATGAACGGCGCCCCTATGGCCCACCTGCGCCCTGGATGGATAAAAAAGTGCAAAGTTTTTTTATGATAAATAAAAAACCTTTATAGATGGGATTTTGGTTCATGTGTTGCCCAAGACATTTAAGCTGATGACCCACGATCAAGGGATCCCATGCTCACTCAGTCCTAACAAATTGTACAAAACTAATAGAAATAAAGCAGCATCAGAAAAACTCACCATCCATGCCAAAGACAGAAAACCAAAAGCACTTACAGGACGCGTCAAAGCCAATTGTGGAGCAAGCCCAGCTGCTGGCTGATGAGTCGCCTCTACCAGCAAAATGTGGGAGGCGACCTGCATGCATAACTAATGCATAGAGCACATTCACATGATACAATATGATGCAGCAGTGCTCTGAAGGTTTTTTATTTATCATATAAAAAACTTTTGCACTTTTTTATCCATCCAGGGCGCAGGTGGGCCCATAGGGGCGCCGTTCATCCAGTGGTGCAGAAGCATCGTACTGTGCGACCCAATGCTCAGGCAGCGGAGCGGTTGGGTAGCCTTCAGACACTCTGCATCATATGTATCAGTGTGAATGGTGCTCTATGCAGGCCTAGTGTATGCATGGCAGGTCGCCTCCCACATTTTGCTGGTAGAGGCGACTCATCAGCCAGCAGCTGGGCTTGCTCCACAATTGGGCTTTGACTGCGTCCTGTAAGTGCTTTTGGTTTTCTGTCTTTGGCATGGATGGTGAGTTTTTCTGATGCTGCTTTTTTTCTATTAGTTTTTGTACAATTTTGTTAGGACTGGTGAGCATGGGATCCCTTGATCGTGGGTCATCAGCTTAAATGTCTTGGGCCAACACATGAACCAAAATCCCATCTATAAAGGTTTTTTATTTATCATATAAAAAACTTTTGCACTTTTTTATCCATCCAGGGCGCAGGTGGGCCCATAGGGGCGCCGTTCATCCAGTGGTGCAGAAGCATCGTACTGTGCGACCCAATGCTCAGGCAGCGGAGCGGTTGGGTAGCCTTCAGACACTCTGCATCATATGTATCAGTGTGAATGGTGCTCTATGCAGGCCTAGTGTATGCATGGCAGGTCGCCTCCCACATTTTGCTGGTAGAGGCGACTCATCAGCCAGCAGCTGGGCTTGCTCCACAATTGGGCTTTGACTGCGTCCTGTAAGTGCTTTTGGTTTTCTGTCTTTGGCATGGATGGTGAGTTTTTCTGATGCTGCTTTTTTTCTATTAGTTTTTGTACAATTTTGTTAGGACTGGTGAGCATGGGATCCCTTGATCGTGGGTCATCAGCTTAAATGTCTTGGGCCAACACATGAACCAAAATCCCATCTATAAAGGTTTTTTATTTATCATATAAAAAACTTTTGCACTTTTTTATCCATCCAGGGCGCAGGTGGGCCCATAGGGGCGCCGTTCATCCAGTGGTGCAGAAGCATCGTACTGTGCGACCCAATGCTCAGGCAGCGGAGCGGTTGGGTAGCCTTCAGACACTCTGCATCATATGTATCAGTGTGAATGGTGCTCTATGCAGGCCTAGTGTATGCATGGCAGGTCGCCTCCCACATTTTGCTGGTAGAGGCGACTCATCAGCCAGCAGCTGGGCTTGCTCCACAATTGGGCTTTGACTGCGTCCTGTAAGTGCTTTTGGTTTTCTGTCTTTGGCATGGATGGTGAGTTTTTGTAATATGAAACAACATGTGGCAACGTTCTAGGAGTATAAATTCTTCAATGCACTGCACTATAATGTAATTACATTTTTCAAAATAAAGCATTAATGCATTATATCTAATACATGGAACATACCAATCTATCTCGCTAAAGGAAAATAGTGCCTTCCTATTAAGTTCCACTTTTTCTTTGCTGTAATCTCTCTATAGTAAATAGAAACTTTACAAAGTTCTTCAAAAAATCAATGAACTGATGGGTTGTTCCAGAGAGCGGGACACTCTTAAAGCACAATATACTACATAAAGCAAGATTATGGCCCTGATACATCACAGTATTTATATTTTTGAATGTCACATATGTTTTATATACACAAAGTTGTGAAAAAATGTTTTTGTTTCCTGCAGCTCTGCCACAATGGGCAGAGCTGGAAAGGAGGCGGAAACTGGCAAAACCCATCCGACACACTCAATAAAAGTGGCAGCGTTTTTTAGGCCAGAATTGTAACTCCATTCACTTATGCCAGAAATGTTACTCCAGGCTATATTAGACTAATCTACATCTAAAACTGTCTATTAATTTAGATTTATTTATTTTGGCAATGTTTCTTACTGGTACTAAACTACTGTAAATAAGCATATGCAGCTGAGTGTTGCAATTTCAATACATTCTGTTTTTTCAGGGCACACTGTAATTACAATTTGGCAAAAAAAAATAAAATTTACAACTGATCAATAAGTAATGTAAAAAAATTCATGCAAAGTAAAAACAAAAAATGGCAGTATGACAATAACCAAGAATTGTGTGTATCTAATATATGTATATATATATGGTTGAAACCAGAAGTTTACCTACACTATATAACAAGACACATTTGCATGTTGTTCCCACAACATGAAATGACATCAGAAGAAATCTTTCACTTTTTAGGTCAATTAGGATTACTACAACTATTTATATTTGCCGATTGCCACAATAATGGGAGAGAAAATGTTTTAAGGTATTTTTATTACTTTCTGCAAAGTCAAAAGTTTACATACACTAAGATTACTATGCCTTTAAGCAATTTGGGACAACCCATATGATGATGTCATGTGTTTGGCAGCTTCTGATAGGTTTATTGGCAACATCTGAGGTAATTAGAGACACACCTGTAGATTTATTACAATGTACACCTGAATCACACAATTATACACAAGAACAAACAAGATGGAAATGTCCAGCCATCATACCGCTCAGGAAGGAGATGGGTTCTGTGTCCCAGAGATGAACGTGATTTGGTCTGGCATTTCCATGAGTAAAAGACCTTGTGAAGATGATGGCGGAAGCTGGTAAGGTTTGTCACTATCCACTCTGAAACGAGTACTGTATCAACATGGGCAGAGAGATCACTCTGCTAGAAGAAGACATCTCTCCTAAAGAAACCAAAAAGCCAGATTATTTTTTGGAAATGCTCACATAAACAAAGACCTACATTTTTGGAGACATTTCCTGTGGTCTGACGAAAGTAAAATTGAACTGTTTGGCCATAATGACCATCTTTATGTTTGAGGGAAAAAGGGAAAAGCATGGAAGCCTAAAAACACCATCCCAACTGTAACACACAAGGGTGGCAGCATCATGTTGTGGGGTTATTTTACTGCAGGAGGGACTGGTGCACTTCACAAAATATATAGCATCATAAGGAAAGAAAATTGTGTGGCAATATTGGCAATATTTTAGCAACATCTCAAGACATCAGCCAGGAAGTTAAAGCATGGGCAGAAATGAGCCTTCCAAATGGACAATGAACCAAAGCATACTGCTAAACTGGTTAAAAAGTTGCTTAAGGATAACAAAGTCAATGTTTTGGAGTGGCCATCACAAAGCTCTGATCTCGGTCCTATTGAAAATTTATGGGCAAAGCTGAAAAGCTGCGAGCAAGGCAACCTACAAACATGGCTCAATTATGCCAATTCTGTCTGGAGGAATGGACCCAAATTCCTTCCAAGTAATGTAAGAAGCTTGTGGAAGGGTATCCAAAATGTTTGACCCAATCATATAGTTTAAGGGCAATAGTATTAAATACTAATAAAATGTATGTAAATGTTTGATTTTGCAGAAAGTAATAAAATGCCTTAAACTTTCTCTCTCTCATTATGATGGATTTTGCAAATATAAATAATTATAGTAATCCTAATTGACCTAAAACAGGAAATGTTTACTCTGATTGATGTCCGATAGTGTATGCCTTTTTATATTGCGTATGTAAACTTCTGGTTTCAACTGTATATCTATATATATATATATATATATCTATATACCAAATACAAATTGACTGCAGCACTCCTTTTTCTTTTTCAATCCGCCTTTATTGGGCCATCAGGTGTATAACGACGTTTCGGGACACTCTCCCTTCCTCTAGGCTAGAGAAAGGTAAAGTGTTCCCGAAACGTTGCGATACACCTGATGGCCCAATAAAGGCGGATTGAAAAAGAAAAAGGAGTGCTGCATTTGATTTGTATTTGGTATTAGATACAGTGGATGGAAGAGGAGCTGTGACTGAATTGCAACCGAAACTCAGCCGTGCTGCTTTCTTTTATACATATAAATATATATATATATATACTCACGTTTTGAAGAGAGGTCTGGGCCAGCACCAACCTTTCCAGCGTTCCCCTTTTTACTTTGGGGATCTCACTGCAGCGTTAGCTGATCATGAATTCACGACCTGGAGGGGTCCTCCCACCCACTGTGCACAACCTGTTGTATGAAGACTCAATAAATATCCACTGCCAGAAGCCTTGAGTGCGGCTCCATTTCTTCTCTATTTGATATATATATATATATATGTATATATATATATATATATATGTATGTATATGATGTATACCGTATATATATATATGATATATATACATATATATGCTGTATGTGTATGTGTGCGTGTGTGCATGTTTTGCCATAATTATGATGTTTCTGTCTTTAGAGACTACATAATTTTATAGAAGATTTCTATTTGGCTAATTTCAAAGTAGAGACAAATGTTTGATGTTTCAATATGGAAAATGAATATTGTTTGTCAGTAAATGTAAATGACTAAAGCTTCTTTTGCCTTAAAAAGTAATGTTGTGTATATTTTAAAATGCCTTGAAACCATTTACCTTCCAGCAGATTGAATTGCACCGGTGATTTTTTTATGATACAAGGAGGAATTTACAGCAGTTGCTGGTGATAAATATACTGAAATACAACAGAAATGCAGGACTTTTGATTTTATTTGTGTCTTC
Organism: Allobates femoralis; assembly: GCA_033576535.1. NCBI lineage: Eukaryota > Metazoa > Chordata > Amphibia > Anura > Aromobatidae > Allobates > Allobates femoralis. The sequence goes on from JARQOC010000006.1 coordinate 104,712,816, forward strand.
AAGGCTGGTTTAAAACCTGTAGGTTGGCCATTCAAGCAATTGTAGATTTTCTCAAAGCAAAAGTTTTTAAACAATTTACTCCGAAACAAAACTATTACAAAAAGTCAGTAAATATCATGTTGGTAAATTCCTTTTCTTTCTATCCAAAAAGTTCCTTCAATTTTTTTTTTCATTTTTGTTGGCACATTCATCATTTATGTAGCAAAAATCCAGACATTTCAGAACCTCTGATGATTGAAATTTTGACCTGCTAAAAGAATTGCTACCTCCTGAAATACTATGCTGTCTGTTTCACACTTCAGTGATTCATCTGACAGATGTCTGTACCTTGAGATGACATACTGCAAATAGGTTACTGAAAACAACACACTTAGAAAACATAGATGATAAGGGTAAAGGTAAAATTTTAGCCTATAGTCTTCAATAAAATTCATATTTCTTTTATGTCAAAGAGCAGGTTACCATATATGATACACTCCAATCACTGACATCATAAACTCATATAGTAAGCGTAATCACTGCACACATACGAGTTGAAGACATGCTTTAGGTGAATCTTTAGGTGACATTTCGGCCTAGTTTAGGCCTTGCTCACATAGTCGCTCTAAGAGATAGGGATATCTACAATACGTTTGTCATATTTACAGGTTATTTACAATATATGTACAGCAGAGTGGTTTGTATCCCATATAAAGTATCTCATATCTGGTATATGCAGTACAACACAACATGGGAACATACAACATTGCCCAGATGTGACATAAACAACAGTATAACAATAAGCATCATGTAGATTTCTACACCTATTCTTCTCATGTATACCTTAGCCACATGATGCCACAATTATACTCTACACTGGCCTAATAACCAGGGCCGCATTAACCATGAGCCAACATGAAGTGTTTGCTCAGGCGGCGCTATATAGGGGGCGGCAAGGTGGCAGGCTCCCTGCAGATAGTTACTGGCATGGGAGCCGCGGCCCCCGCCGCCGCCCGCGATATATACTAAAGCAGTGCAGCACGCCGGCCGCTGTCTTCTTTCAAATCTCCCGCCCCCTGCAACTCTGCTCTGCACGTAGAGGGCGGTGACGTCATCAATGAGTGTCCCGCAGGGCAGAGCGCGGGACACATACTGGAAGAGGCCGGAGCAGCAAGGGGAGTGGAGGAGAGAGTTCCCTGAAGGAGAGGGGGGATGCGAGAAGAAGGAGGCGAGAGGAGCTGGCAGGAGAGAGAGGGTGCGATTTGGAGCTGCGAGGAGAGGAGGGGAGAGGGATGCAATTAGGGGGTCTGAGAAGAGAGGAGGTGAGAGGAGGTGGAAGGAAAGAGGAGGTGAGAGGGGGTGAGAGGAGCTGCAAGGACAGAGGAGCTGGAAGGAGAGAGGGGGTGAGAGGAGCTGCACTGTACACATATGTGCCCAGGAGTGTCCCTGCACTGTACACGTGTGCACCCAGGAGTGTCCCTGCACTGCACACGTGTGCACCCAGGAGTGTCCCTGCACTGTACACGTGTGCACCCAGGAGTGTTCCTGCACTGTACACGTGTGCACCCAGGAGTGTCCCTGCACTGCACACGTGTACACCCAGGGGTGTCCCTGCACTGTACACGTGGGCACCCAGGGGTGCCCCTGCACTGTACACGTGTGCACCCAGGGGTGTCCCTGCACTGTATACATGTGCACCCAGGAGCAGAGGTGTATCTAGGTTTTCTGGCTCCCGGGGAAAGAGTTCAGCTTGGCGCCCCCTCCTCCCGTGGTCTGAGTAGACGTCATGTGACCAATCATCCATAAGCTTTTTTTTACACTTACAGGTACAGTGACTGCTGGATCATATTACACGTTGTTAGGAGTGGGCTAAGGTGTTTAATATTATAATTAAAGGGCTTGTCCAGGTTTCAGATGAAAGTCTAGGTGTCTGCAGGCCTTTAAATTATCATGGCGCGTGCACTGCTCGTCCCCCTTTCCACTCCCACATCCCTTCCTTAACCCACTTGTTCGGCACCTGCTATTAACTCTGAATAGCCCCATGTGCAGCACTTGTGATTGGCTAAGTATTCTGGGAGGAGGCGTGGTCTGCTGGGAAATTTTACCAGTTTAGGGTGCCTTCACATTTGCGTTCCCCTCCACAGCGTGGAGCGAGGATCCACAATGTGACCGCAGCACCGCAAGCCCCTATATCTTTATAATGGGAGCGCACGGTGCTGCGTATGACCGTGCGCACCCATTCACTGCCATATGTGATCTGTGCGCAGGCGGATGCTTGTGCACAAATCACCCAGTCTCGTCCGCACCAGAAATGCAACATGTTGCATTTCTGGTGCGGACGAGACTGGGTGATTTGTGCGCAGGCATGCGCCTGCGCACAGATCACATGTGGGAGTGAATGGGCGCGTACGGTCTTGCGCAGTCAAGCGCAGCACCGTGCGCTCCCATTATAAAGATATAGGGTCTTGCGGTGCTGCGGTCACATTGCGGATCCCCTCCGCAGAAAACTGCGGAGGGTAACGCAAATGTGAAGGTAGCCTTAGTGTGGTGGCGGCTTGTTGATGCTTAGACTGCAGGTCGCTGTGGTGTGTGGACGATGTGGCATGATGGGCATGTCTGACTAGTCAGTGCCAGACAGCGCCACATTGGTGCTGCCCAGAGTTTTGTAGGCATGTACCAGACATAATAGATTGCAATCAGTGCTGCCTCCTGTGCTATAAGGATGGAGGACTGTGTCAGCTACAGGAGCACCGCTCTGCCGCCATTATTGTGTGTCTGTAGCTTGTGCCAAGCCGTCATTGCCATTAATGACCCTTGTTCTGGATTCTTCTGTGGTTCCCCTATGTGTGTGTGATGGCGCTGACATCCTTGAGTTGGGGGGGGGCGCCGTTTTGTAGTTCGCCTCAGGCAGCAGATAGGCTAGGTTCACCCCTGCTAATAACCTTAGGCCAGTTCACTATAGACTTGCACTAGACCAAGCGCGGCACTTATTCGTTATGACAACACACAAACAATGTGTGTAGTACAGAGCAGGGACCGCCGCAGTGTCAGTTCCAGTCAGGTGACCGGCCGGGGCTGTTAAATGTAAGCGCTGACCGGTTCCTCAGCGCCATTCACCGCTTAGACACTGAAGTGTCAGCATCCACTGTGCCACTAATGTATGTTAGAAGACTGAGCTCCATAAAATAAGTACCGTATATACTCGCGTATAAGCCGAGTTTTTCAGCCCAAAAATTGGGCTGAAAAGTACCCCCCTCGGCTTATACGCGAGTCAGTGCTGTATACCGATGTATACATCGGTACATACCGATGTATACATCGGTATACAGCAGCCCCCGTAATGCAGGGCCCCCCCAGCCTCGCTCCGGTCACCTGTAAAGGAAACTATACTTCTCACAGTGCCGCTGTCTGTCCGCGCCCGCTCGCAGCTGCCGTACGTGATCCTCCATCTTCATGCGTCTTCTTCCTGTTTCTGTGCTCGTCGCAGGCAATGATGTCATTCCCTGCGACGAGCACAGGAAACAGGAAGAAGAGGCATGAAGATGGAGGATCGCGTACGGCAGCTGCGAGCGGGTGCGAGCGGGCGCGGACAGACAGCGGCACTGTGAAAAAGTATAGTTTCCTTTACAGGTGACCGGAGTCAGGCTGGGGGGGCCCTGGATTACGGGGGCTGCTGTATACTACCGCTGGGGCTGCAATATACTGCCACTGGGGCTGTATACACCACTGGGGCTGCAATACCACTGGGGCTGCTGTATATAGGGGCTGCTGTATACACCACTGGGGCTGCAATACCACTGGGGCTGCTGTATATAGGGGCTGCAATACCACTGGGGCTGCTGTATATAGGGGCTGCAATACCACTGGGGCTGCAATACCACTGGGGCTGCTGTATATAGGGGCTGCTGTATACACCACTGGGGCTGCAATACCACTGGGGCTGCTGTATATAGGGGCTGCAATACCACTGGGGCTGCAATACCACTGGGGCTGCTGTATATAGGGGCTGCTGTATACACCACTGGGGCTGCAATACCACTGGGGCTGCTGTATATAGGGGCTGCTGTATACACCACTGGGGCTGCAATACCACTGGGGCTGCTGTATATAGGGGCTGCTGTATACACCACTGGGGCTGCAATACCACTGGGGCTGCTGTATATAGGGGCTGCAAAACCACTGGGGCTGCTGTATGTACCACTGGGGGCTGCTGTATATCATACTGCTGGGGCCTGTATACCACTGCTGTGGGCTGTATACCTGTGCTGGGGTCCACCCTCGGCTTATACGCGAGTCAATAGATTTTCCCAGGTTTTGGGGGCAAAAGTAGGGGGGTCGGCTTATACACGGGTCGGCTTATACACGAGTATATACGGTACCTTTTATTGAAATAATGCACTCCAAACGTTTTATCTATATCTGGTCTCCTACAGAGCAAACAGCTCAAGATTCACAACAGGATCCCTTATCTTTTGTGACCTAAAGGCATGAGCAAAACATTGGCCCTGCCGACAGGCTAAAATAAGTGGTAATTATGATCTTATCCACACACTTAGCACTACCATCGGCTGCATGTTGTAAGCAACTGTCCCCTGGATGGCTGACTATTCCATACCATTCATACACAGCTATTGATTCATAGGATCACTAACCACTAAGTAGACTTACCTATCACAATGATCCCTTCCTCCAAATCCTATAGCTGTCATTCTTGCCTCTATTAATATCTGATATAGTTGACTATGAATCCAATATAGCAAATCTATTTCTCTATCCCCTATATACAACTGCACAAGTGCTCATTTCATTTCTTTCATAGGGCAACCACATGAAGCCTGGCAAGCTAATCCATAGAGACATATCTGTTTTACTTTGATGCACAACCGTACAGGGTATGTCAATATCACTGTCATCTTATCCAACAACTCTATTACAATATCTTCAGCTCTTGCTCCTCCTCTAATTCCCTTCGATTTTTTGTCTTTTTTGATCCTTCTGCAACTATAATGGTATTCCTACAACATTGAGAACATTTCTGTATATGGCTTAATGACATGTTTTTCTCACTTAAACATATGTACAAACCACTCTGCTGTATATATAATATATTGTAAATAACCTGTAAATATGACAAACTTATTGAATATATTTCTATCTCTTACAGTGACTATGTGATCAAGGCCTAAACTACGTTGAAACGTCATTGTCTGTCATCACCAAAAACACTATAAATAAAGATTCACCTAAAGCATGTCTTAAACTCGTATGTGGCAGTGATTACGCTTACTGCTGACTGTGGAACCCTTGGTTCCTTTCACTTGCACCATAACGATGAACCAGGGTCGAGTGCTAGCCATTGTGTTCTTTTGATCATAATCTCATGGTCAGGGTTGTTTTTGTTTGAAGAGGGTTGAATAGGAAGTGTGCAATCTCTCCAGGTCTTACTGCAGTATGAGTATTTACAACATTTTCCACAGTATTTCCTCATTGCCCTGTTCCTACTACTACTATTACTACTACTGCTACTACTACTGATGCTATTGCTACTGCTATTACTTAATGCCAATGTTGAGATAAGTGGGGAAAAAGATTGTTGCCTAAGATGCCTCGGAGATATTTTATTTTTAAATACCAGTTAAATTTCTTTCTACCGTGGTGGTTTGAAGCATGTTCTGAAAACTATGCCATGGTTACCAAAAGAGCAAGCCCAGATCCTTCTAGGTAATTCCATATACACAAACTTGCTTTTATGAGACTGGTATTATCACCTACTTTGACAGTTTGGAAATCTATAGAGTTCTTGCTAAACTTTATGGAAGTTGTGAAAAAAAACCTGCTTGATTCCAGGTTCAATACAAATTGGACATGTTTAGTGATTTATATACAGTATATGTTCTCTGTCTAAAATTAATAATATCATTACTAGAGATGAGCAAACACCTGAATGTTCGATTTCAGTTTGGTTGGCCGAATTGTTCTCCGAACCTTTTGAACTCCATTGAAATCAATGGCAGGCAAAATGATACACATAGAAAACACCTTCAAAGACGTCAAAAAGCTGACAAACTGTTCATATGAGTGCCATACAAAAGGAAAAGGGACAAAAATGTACCTATAGTACAAATAGTCTCATCGCGTAGAATGGATGCATGAGACACAGTCTGTGCCAGCCTGTACACTCTTCAAAATCAGTTCAAAATAGGAGGTGGCTCATATTCACTTAAATTTCAGAGGTGGGTGAAAGTCAGTTTAAATTGATGGATGGGTCACAGGGAAAAAATGCTAGCAGTTTTCTACATTAGGTAAAAAGAGGAGAAGGAGTAAAAGGATGATGAATTACAGGAGTAGGCAGGTCACTCAGAGAGCCATGCTCAAGCAATACACGACAGAGCAGAAAGAAGAATAATTCCCACTTTTCAAAAAATTAGGGTCACACCACAGTAAAGTCGTATGTATCCATTAAAAAATGTTGAATTGGAACACAAAAGCAGTTAGGCTGAAGGCCTGGGCCCAGCATTTCAATGTCGAGTATTTAAAGGGATAAAACGGTGAGCCCCCCTGTTGTGCGGACAGCACAACAGGAAAAGGTGAGTGTAACGGTGACTTAACAGAGGGTGGATATAAAACATAAAGCAGCGTGGCGCAACCAATTTCTATATCTCATTACGAGTATTTAAAGGGAACCTGTCAGGTGGTTTATGCCCCCAGCTATCACTGTCTGTAGCTGCAGCTTTATAATACTCGTCTAATCATCCCTGTCTGAGCTCATAGTGTAATGTTAAAGTGATCCTGTCACCTCCAAAATGCCTCCTAAGCTAGCAAAACATATCCCTGCAGCATCCTATCACTAATCTCACACTCCTTTTGTCTCCTAAAAGCATCCTGTGAAAGTGCATAAAAACGTTTTAATACTCACTCATTAGTGATTATAAATAGCAGGGGCTATATTCTTTAGTCACCAATGCGGGCAGTTTTGCAGGCTTCAGGATCCACCCTGTCTCTGTCTGTTTGCTCTGCTTGTGCTCTCCTTATGCAGGCTTTACCCTCCCCCTCTCTATCACTCACAGAATGCAAATCATTAGTCCTGCCTTCAGTTTCAGTTTCACAGCAGCACAGACAGCGAGAGGGCTGGATCCTGAAGCTGCAAAACAGCTCGCCCTAGGGGCTAAAGAATATAGCCCCTGCTAATTATAATCCCTAATGAGTAAGTATTAAAACGTTTTTATGCACTTTCACAGGATGCTTTTAGGAGACAAAAGGATTGTGAGATTAGTGATAGGATGCTGCAGGGACATGTTTTGCTAGCTTAGGAGGCGTTTTGGAGGTGACAGGATGCCTTTAAAGGTGAAAGAAGAGCATTTATACATTTACATTTCCTTATGTAATGTGGCAGTCAGTCTCCAGGTTGGAGGACAGAGACTGTTTGGCAGGTTAATAGTTAACATTTCAGCCTTATGTTAGAACTTGTTGGGATACCTGATGTGATGTCACAACTATTTGGCTACAATAGGCAAAAAATATGAGTCTGCACACATTGGAAGCAGCAGTGTGAACTGCGACCAATCCCCACCAAAAACATGAAAAACCAATGCAAAAACCGCATAAGAATCACACAAAAGGCGCTCTGCTGTAAAAATAAATAGCCAGTGCCGTGACAAAAACAGGGCCTTTTGGTTTATACGTTTCTGCAATAAAAACGTACAATAAGCTGTCTCACCCACTCCACGGTAGGCCCTGGTAGAGACAGTCCTAACTCTGTCCCTAGATGCTACGTTAAAAACCTGCCAGTGTGTACATACCTCTGGACAGGGTGCGGCAGAGCACAGGACAATCTCACCTTGTAAGGCTGTGTGGATGGCAGCTCTGTGTGCAGACTTCATAAGGGAGGGGCAGGTGCCTCCATTATCTGCTGTTACCAGCAGGGGTGAACACGAAGGCAAAAAATATGAGTCTGCACACATTGGAAGCAGCAGTGTGAACTGCGACCAATCCCCACCAAAAACATGAAAAACCAATGCAAAAACCGCATAAGAATCACACAAAAGGCGCTCTGCTGTAAAAATAAATAGCCAGTGCCGTGACAAAAACAGGGCCTTTTGGTTTATACGTTTCTGCAATAAAAACGTACAATAAGCTGTCTCACCCACTCCACGGTAGGCCCTGGTAGAGACAGTCCTAACTCTGTCCCTAGATACTACGTTAAAAACCTGCCAGTGTGTACATACCTCTGGACAGGGTGCGGGAGAGCACAGGACAATCTCACCTTGTAAGGCTGTGTGGATGGCAGCTCTGTGTGCAGACTTCATAAGGGAGGGGCAGGTGCCTCCAATATCTGCTGTTACCAGCAGGGGTGAACACTACAATAGGGGGAGCTAAGTCCCTATAACATAATATGAGTTTGCTCACTTTGTTCCGCCCACTATAGTCACATGGTCATTACATCACACAGGTCCTTTAGCCATACAAGTTAATAGTAAGTTAACTATTATTCTGCCAGACAGTCTACCTCCTCCAAGATGTTGGCTGAAATGTAAGTGTATATGCTTTTTTGCACCTTTTACATTACACTATGAGCTCAGACAGGGATGATTAGAATAGTATTATGTAGCTGCAGGTACAGCCAGTGATAGCTGGGGGGCATAAACTAGCAGACAGGTTCCTTTTAAGAAGTAGTGCACAAGTGTCATGAGCAGATATTGTGCACAAAGAGCCCAGATCAAGGAATGCACTACACAGCAGAGAGACCCTAACAAGAGTCCCCCCATTTCCAAAAATTAGGGTCACACCACAACAAAATGGTATCTATGCATAAAAAAAACTTTGTATTGGATCACAATAGCAGCAAGGCAGGAGGCAACAATTGCCCCAGAGTAGAATATTGTAATGTGGAGCTTAATGCAGCACACTGAAATGTACTCCAGTGCTTAGTCTCTCCATTCTTTCACTGGGGTGGAAAAGTCCATGGAGATCCATGACTTGTTCATCTTGACAGACGTTAGGCAATCTACACTTTCGGTGGACAGCGAAATGTGCTTATCCATGAGGACACCAACAGCAACTCTGAAGACACATTCTGAGAGAATGCTGGCAGCCGGGCACGATAATGTCTCCAAGGCATGAGTGGCGAGCTCAGGCCACTTTTCCAGTTTGGAAGCCCAAAATGCGCAAGAGTCCAGTTCCACATTTATGGCATCGATATTGAGCTGTAGATACTTCTGCAACATTATCTCTCTAGGTGTTGACTATGTGTCAGACTTGTCCTTTCTTCTGGTGTTGCAAAGGCTAGTCTAAAAAAAAGGTTAAACGACTCACAGAAATTTCTAGTAACAAATACACTGCTCCACGTAATGTTTCTGTGATGACGATTCGATGTTCCCTGGGTTGGAAGCATAGAAATGCGATGTGCACTATGTACTCCACTGGTGTTTTGGAGAAAAGCAGTCCTCATATTGACTAAACGCTTCTTTTGATACTCCTCCATTCATATGAACCTTTCCAGGGCGGGAATCATTTGGCCAAATTTACTTTTGTACCAGGGATCTAACAGTGTGGCAACCCAGTGGTCAGCATTACTTTGAATCCTAACAATCCGCAGATCATGTTGCAGTCCTTGTTGTGTTGGTGGCAGGCTAATATTCCAGCTTGCTTCCAGCACTCTCCTGCCAACATCGCACAAACAAAACATCACCAAAATCTCCCTCATCTCCTGAGTCTTCTGTCAACATCGACTCTTCCTCCTCCATTTCTTCCTCACCTCCTGCACCTTCATCAACTGTTTGCCCGATACCATGAGCCCTCATCAATCCCTCTCCTCACCCTCCCATGCCACCCATCTCTGTGCTGGTGACAGTCAGATGAATGCCGAATGGGAATAGCCAATGGAACCAAAGTCCTTTTCTAAGAATGGAATCTGTAAAGGGCTTTAACAGTCTCCATTTTTTCAGGGTAATTGCCGATAGGTCTTGGAAAAGCTGAATTTGTGCACCATCATATCTAATGTCTTGCTTTTCCCTAGCTCTGCGTAGGATTAGGTCTTTTGTGCGATAGTCAAGGAAGCGGTATAAAACATTACTTGGATGTTCTCCTTGGGGTGGCTTGGGGCGAAGGGATCTATAAGCTCTTCTTTTACTGTGCTTTATTCATTCACAATTCACAAGGTGCAGGGAGGGAGCAGAGGCTGGGATGACGACGGCACCGTTTCGCGCTGTGTGCGCTTCAACGGGTCATGTGAATTGCGAATGAATAAAGCACAGTAAAAGACCCGGTGAGTGCTGTCTTCTCTTTCTAAGAATTACCTGCATGTGGCCTTAATGACTGGCACCCCGGCTCCCACACCTATGCTCCACAGTTGTCCTGCCGCGTAACCTGCAGCATTGGTGCCCCTCCTTCTGTTTACATGGATCTATAAGCTCTGACAAGTTCCATCTCTTGGGGGTCATCTGTGTTGAGTAGATTTTTAAAAATCTCAAGTATCGGAATAGCACTGGATTGTTGTGCCTCTGTATTTTGGAAGGTCTACAGCGCCTCTATTCTGTGGCCTTGCAGGGCAAGGTCTTGTTTTATTTCGGCTAACCTTTTACCAATTGGCTCGAGCGCTTTCGATAGAATACGCTTTATAAAGGAACAAGTCACAGTATTGTCTCAAGTCGAGTTCCCAACAACAGAGTCACTTTCAGGCTCAGAGTCAGAGTCTTCCATAAGAATCAGGTCTGAGTCTTTAGAGGATTTAGAGAGATCTGTGGTGGAACTCTGCTTTTTTAGAAATTGGTCAACATCTGCTTGCGTTATAGCCTTTGTATTTTTGTTTGCACTTTTGGGGAGTTTTACGCTTTTTTTCCCCATAGTCTCTAATAGTGATGAGCGAGTATGCTCTGCGCTGCTCAGTACTCGCACGAGTATCACTGTACTCGGGCTACTCGGCGAGCACCGAGTAATCTCGCGATACTCGTGCTGTGCTCGTGGTCCTCATCCCTGCATGCTGGCGCTCTTTTGAGAGCCAGCCCACATGCAGGGATTGGCTAGCAGACCACTGCAATGCCACAGCCCTGTTAGTTGTGGCATTGCAGTGATTGGCCGGCCTGCAAGACCCGGCCACGCTGTGCTCTGCACACAGGCATCCAGACAGTGAGTGTAGGGAGAGTGTCTGCTGCTGCTTAGGGACAGATTTGCGGCCCTCATAGGTAGATCCGGAGCAGGGCTGCAAACTGCTGCTGACCACAACAGTCCTTCTCAGGACTAATCTAGGAGGATATAGGCAGGGTGATACAGATCGGAATCCCAGGTTAGGGACTAAAATCCTAATCTCCTGTGACCATTACAGTCACCAGACTGGTGTACTTACTACCTTAATACAGGTTAGGGACTAAAATCCTACTCTCCTGTGACCATTACAGTCACCAGACTGGTGTACTTACTACCTTAATACAGGTTAGGGACTAAAATCCTACTCTCTTGTGACCATTACAGTCACCAGACTGGTGTACTTACTACCTTAATACAGGTTAGGGACTAAAATCCTAATCTCCTGTGACCATTACAGTCACCAGACTGGTGTACCTACTCTCCTGTGACCATTACAGTCACCAGACTGGTGTACTTACTACCTTAATACAGGTTAGGGACTAAAATCCTACTCTCCTGTGACCATTACAGTCACCAGACTGGTGTACTTACTACCTTAATACAGGTTAGGGACTAAAATCCTAATCTCCTGTGACCATTACAGTCACCAGACTGGTGTACCTACTCTCCTGTGACCATTACAGTCACCAGACTGGTGTACTTACTACCTTAATACAGGTTAGGGACTAAAATCCTAATCTCCTGTGACCATTACAGTCACCAGACTGGTGTACTTACTACCTTAATACAGGTTAGGGACTAAAATCCTAGTCTCCTGTGACCATTACAGTCACCAGACTGGTGTACTTACTACCTTAATACAGGTTAGGGACTAAAATCCTACTCTCCTGTGACCATTACAGTCACCAGACTGGTGTACTTACTACCTTAATACAGGTTAGGGACTAAAATCCTAATCTCCTGTGACCATTACAGTCACCAGACTGGTGTACTTACTACCTTAATACAGGTTAGGGACTAAAATCCTACTCTCCTGTGACCATTACAGTCACCAGACTGGTGTACTTACTACCTTAATACAGGTTAGGGACTAAAATCCTACTCTCCTGTGACCATTACAGTCACCAGACTGGTGTACTTACTACCTTAATACAGGTTAGGGACTAAAATTCTAATCTCCTGTGACCATTACAGTCACCAGACTGGTGTACTTGCTACCTTAATACAGGTTAGGGACTAAAATCCTACTCTCCTGTGACCATTACAGTCACCAGACTGGTGTACTTTCTACCTTAATACAGGTTAGGGACTAAAATCCTACTCTCCTGTGACCATTACAGTCACCAGACTGGTGTACTTACTACCTTAATACAGGTTAGGGACTAAAATCCTACTCTCCTGTGACCATTACAGTCACCAGACTGGTGTACTTACTACCTTAATACAGGTTAGGGACTAAAATCCTAATCTCCTGTGACCACTACAGTCACCAGACTGGTGTACTTACTACCTTAATACAGGTTAGGGACTAAAATTCTACTCTCCTGTGACCATTACAGTCACTAGACTGGTGTACTTACTACCTTAATACAGGTTAGGGACTAAAATCCTACTCTCCTGTGACCATTACAGTCACCAGACTGGTGTACTTACTACCTTAATACAGGTTAGGGACTAAAATCCTACTCTCCTGGACCATTACAGTCACCAGACTGGTGTACTTTCTACCTTAATACAGGTTAGGGACTAAAATCCTAGTCTCCTGTGACCATTACAGTCACCAGACTGGTGTACTTACTACCTTAATACAGGTTAGGGACTAAAATCCTACTCTCCTGTGACCATTACAGTCATCAGACTGGTGTAGTTACTACCTTAATACAGGTTAGGGACTAAAATCCTACTCTCCTGTGACCATTACAGTCACCAGACTGGTGTACTTACTACCTTAATACAGGTTAGGGACTAAAATCCTACTCTCCTATGACCATTACAGTCACCAGACTGGTGTACTTACTACCTTGATACAGGTTAGGGACTAAAATCCTACTCTCCTGTGACCATTACAGTCACCAGACTGGTGTACTTACTACCTTGATACAGGTTAGGGACTAAAATCCTAATCTCCTGTGACCATTACAGTCACCAGACTGTTGTCGCTGTATACAAAATGCGCAAGGGCGTTGGCAAGGAACAAGGACGTGAACGTGATGGTGGTGCAGGCAGAGGCCGAGGTCGTGTGCAAGCACTAATTTCGCAACAACAAAGGGGCACATCTACTCGCTCACACGTCCTGTCCCAAATTCTTGGGGCCCGCTGCAGTACACCGCTCTTGAACCAACACCAGTGTCAACAGGTTGTTACTTGGATAGCGGATAATGCTTCAAGTCAGATTGGCACCTCCACAAACACCCTGTCTTCCACACGCTCAAGCGTCAGTAGCCGTGATACTGCACCGCACATTTCCCAACCTGATCCTCCTTCCTACCACCAGGCCGAGTACACGTCCACGGACATTACTGATCCCACACTTGGACACTCGGAAGTCCAGAAGTGTGTACCCAAGGGTGAGTGGAGGTACATGGCAAATTCCCATAACAAAATTTAATTTCAGTTGTCATCTGTTGGTGGTGTGGTGAAGTCTGGCCCAATCCAACCCTTGTTCATCTTGATCAGAGTCAGCCTGTCAGCATTTTCAGTTGACAGGCGGGTGCGTTTATCAGTAATGATTCCACCTGCGGCACTGAAAACACGCTCTGACAAAACGCTAGCGGCAGGGCAGGCCAGAACTTCCAAGGCGTAGAGAGCCAATTCATGCCACGTGTCCAGCTTGGAGACCCAATAATTGTAAGGCACAGAGGAATCTCGCAGTACAGTTGCTCGATCTGCAAGGTACTCCTTCAGCATCTGGCCAAACTTAGCATTTCTTGTGGCACTACCCCGCACCTCAGTGGCTGTGGTACGTGAGGGGCTGAGAAAACTGTCCCACATCGTAAAGACTGTCCCCCTACCTCTGGCGGATTGGACTTGTGCCCCTCTTGGCCGTACGCCTTGGTTGTCCACCGATTCCTGACCTATGCAGCTAGCGTTTTGTGAGGGGAATGATTTGCCTACTTCCGTCACTATGGCCTTCTGGAACTGCTGCATTTTGGCTGACCTCTCTGCCTCAGGAATGAGAGACATAAAGTTCTCCTTGTAGCGTGGGTCTAACAGTGTTGCCAACCAGTACTGATTGTCGGCCAAGATACTTTGAACGCGAGGGTCACGAGCCAGGCAGCTTACCATAAAGTCAGCCATGTGCGCCAGACTCTTAAGAGCCATCACTTCAGTACCCAGACCAACACGATGACTGAACATGCTGTCCTCCTCCTCCTCCTCTTCCTCCTCATCTCCCCTGTCCTCTGGCCAGCCACGCTGAATTGAAGGTATGACTGGTGTGCATGTCATATCCTCAATTTGGCCAGAGAGTTGCTCCATGTCTTCATCCTCCTCCTCCTAGTCATAGTCCTCCACTGCACGTTGTGATGAGATGAGGCTGGGCTGTGTGTTTTCACCCACACCCACTACTGTTTCTTGCTCCAAGTCATCGCGCTCGGCCTGCAATGCATCCTCTTTGTTTTTCAGCAGAGACCATTTTAGAAGGCAGAGTAGTAGTATGGTGACGCTAATAATGGCGTCATCGCCGCTCACCATCTTGGTGGAGTCCTCAAAGTTTTGGAGGACGGTACATAGGTCGGACATCCATCTCCACTCCTCGGGTGTTATGTGTGGAGTTTGACCCATTTCCCGACGGCTTAGGTGATGCGGGTAGTCAACAACTGCCCTCTTCTGCTCACATATCCTGACCAACATGTGCAGAGTTGAATTCCAATGCGTGGGGACATCACACACCAGTCTGTGGGCCGGAAGACGCAAACGGCGCTGAAAGCCGGCAAGGCCGGCTGAAGCAGCAGGTGACTTGCGAAAATGTGCAGACAGACGGCGAACTTTTACCAGCAGTTCAGACAGCTCTGGGTATGACTTTAGAAACCTCTGAACCACCAGGTTGAGCACATGGCCCACGCATGGAACATGCGTCAGCTGGCCTCACCTCAAAGCTGCTACCAGGTTCCGGCCATTGTCACACACGACCTTTCCTGGCTTTAGGTTCAGAGGTGTGAGCCAGTGATCTGCCTGCTGTTTCAGAGCTGTCCACACCTCTTCTGCATTGTGGGGTTTGTCACCTATGCAGACTAGCTTCAGCACAGCCTGTTGCCACTTCGCAGAGGCAGTGCTGCAGTGCTTCCAGCTTGGGACTGGTGTGGAGGGTACAGTGGATGAGGATGCGCAGGAGGAGGAGGCTGAAGAGCATGACATTCCGGAGCTGTAGAGTGTCGGTGAAACCCTGACAGAGGTAGGGCCTGCTATCCTTGGTGTGGGAAGGACGTGTTCCGTCCCTCGCTCAGACTGGGTCCCAGCCTCCACAATATTAACCAGTGTTTTGTCAAGGAGATGTAGCGGCCTTGCCCACAAGCACTTGTCCACGTGTCTGTGGTTAGGTGGACTTTGGCTGAAACAGCGTTGTTCAGGGCACGTGTGATGCTGTTGGACACGTGGTTATGCAATGCGGGGATGGCACATCTGGAGAAATAGTGGCGGCTGGGGACCGAGTAACGTAGGACAGCAGCCGCCATCAGGTCGCGGAATGCTTCCGTCTCCACCAGCCGGAAAGGCAACATTTCTAGCGCTATGAGTTGCGAAATGTGAGAATTCAGGACTGTGGCATGTGGGGCGTTGGCAGAGTATTTGCGCCTGCGTTCAAAGGTTTGCTGAATGGATAATTGAACGCTGCGCTGGGACAAGGACATGCTTGATGGTGGTGTTATTTGTGCGTGGGCAACTTCAGGTGCAGGGCCGGAGGCTTGTTCGCGGCCAGCATGTACAGGGGATTGGCTCGCACGCACAACACGCGAAGACGTAGCAGTGACATCAGCAAGCACCGCTCCTCGACTCTGTGGTACTTCCCACAAAGTCAGGTGCTTGGCTGACATGTGCCTGATCATGCTGGTGGTGGTCAGGCTGCTAGTTTTCATACCCTTGCTGATGCTGGCATGGCAGGTGTTGCAAATTGCCTTTTTAGAGTCATCTGGAGCCAACTTAAAAAACTGCCAGACTCGGGAAGACCTAACATTTGCACAGGCACCTTGTGTCGTGTTGTTGTTCCGGGGAACGGTTGCCTGCCTTCTGCCTGCGGACCCGACCCTGCTTTGTACTGCCTGTTGGGATGCTACGCCTCCCTCCCCCTGTGCACTGCTGTCCTCGCTCTGCATATCCTCCTGCCAGGTTGGGTCAGCTACTGGATCATCCACCACGTCGTCTTCCTCTTCCTTGGCTAATCGCTGGACTGCTCCTCCCTCTCCTCATGTGCCACCATGATGACCATTACAATAGTTAGGCTGTTGTTTCAGGTATACCCCCAGTGGTAAATTTTTACGCCCATTCTTTTAGAATGGGCATTACAACGACAGGATACCCGCTCCTTTTCAATTGGAAAAATGTTTTGAGGCCCTCCTGCACGTCTCTATCCCGGGACAATGTGGAGCCTCCCAATTTTTGGCAACCCTGTGAAAGGGCTATACCACAATACACCCACTTCCTTACAATGGGCACTTCAGGTTTACAGGCCCTCATGCATGTCTGTATGCATGGGTCATTGTG
The DNA here is from genome assembly GCA_033576535.1 of Allobates femoralis. Taxonomy (NCBI): domain Eukaryota; kingdom Metazoa; phylum Chordata; class Amphibia; order Anura; family Aromobatidae; genus Allobates; species Allobates femoralis. The sequence goes on from JARQOC010000006.1 coordinate 104,729,574, forward strand.
GAGCCTCCCAATTTTTGGCTGCCCTGCCAAAGGGCTATACTACAATACACCCACTTCAGGTTTACAGGCCCTCCTGCACGTCTCTATCCTGGGACAATGTGGAGCCTCCCAATTTTTGGCTGCCCTGCCAAAGGGCTATACTACAATACACCCACTTCAGGTTTACAGGCCCTCCTGCACATCTCTATCCTGGGACAATGTGGAGCCTCCCAATTTTTGGCTGCCCTGCCAAAGGGCTATAGTACAATACACCCACTTCAGGTTTACAGGCCCTCCTGCACGTCTCTATCCTGGGACAATGTGGAGCCTCCCAATTTTTGGCTGCCCTGCCAAAGGGCTATACTACAATACAGCCAATTGAGGTTTACAGGCCCTCATGCATGTCTGTATGCATGGGTCATTGTGGAGCCTCCCAATTTTTGGTTGCCCTGCCAAAGGGCTATACTACAATACACCCACTTCAGGTTTACAGGCCCTTCTGCACGTCTCTATCTAGGGGCATTGGTGAACCTCCCAATTTTGGACTGCCCTGGCAAAGGAAAATACTACAATAGACCCAGTTCCTCAAAATGGGCACATTATGTCAAGACAGGTCTTCATGTATGTCTCTTCTCAGGGTCATCGAGTGCCGCACAATGTTTTCACGTAAAATCTTTCATGTAATCACAAAAAGTAACATACACCAGCTGTATCTCACTATTGGGTATGTGCCCTTAACATTTCCACCCTAAATATTCATTTTGGTGTCATTTAGGAAGGTTTTCTGGTGACTCCGTAAAAATTGGCGTGAAACTCAGACAAGATTGTTCACAGCTGTGACTTTTGAGTGAGAAATGCTTCCAGGGGTCATTTGAGCACTCTTCTGAGACTTTTGTGACATATTTAGGGTTTCTACATGCTGCCGGCAGTCATTTCATAAAAATACTCGGGTCTACCATAGGATAACATTGGGCTCGGTACTCGGGCCGAGTACACGAGTATCTCGGGATGCTCGGCCCGAGCTTCGAGCACCCGAGCATTTTAGTACTTGCTCATCACTAGTCTCTAATAATATTGCTGAGTGATTATTGAAATATAGTCAATGGCTCCCTCTGCTGACAAAAGGGGATATTAGGGTAGCAAGTCACAATAGAGAGAAAATTAAAGGAATGAATTTGGATGAGGCAGAAATGAGATCCTACTGGCAGTTATGATATTCCGGCCAGGCCCAGTGGGGTGAAGAGCAGGGTAAACCGCTGTATTGTAAGGATTGTGGAGGGATATATGTAGACCAGTCGTGCGGTCACAAAATCGGCCTCCTGCTAGATAGCAGTTGCAGGGCTTGTGTGGTGATGATCCAGGTGATTAGATGAGAAGTTGGCCTTGTGAGGGGGTTAGGTAGCTGGGCCCAGGGTGTGTTGTTGACTGCTATGTGGGGTGAGAGTTAATTCCGTGGTTCTAGTGCTGAATAAACACTTATAGGAGCTGTAGGTGGTTGCTTCTCCTGTATCTGCCACTGCTATGTGTTGGTGGCAGGATCTGATGTGGGGTCAGATCTCTGTCGTTTGTCTCTCCCTCAGCTTAGCTAGTCCTCTTGTGATTTGATTGAGCAGACCGGGCTGTATCCACCGCCACCCTCATTATTACAGTTAATAAGTGATCACGGCTGCTGTATGATGGCAGCGGAGTTGGAAGCACCGCCAGCCCCCACCGCTTACCTCTCCCGGCGGTCTTTGTGGTTGTTGTTCCTCCCGCGGTGTGTTTAGGTGGTCTATGCTGTCAGGGCTGTGTTGGTCTTCGCTCCCGATATCACCGCCACTGTGTAATGGCGGCGGGATCGAAAGCATCGACAGCCCGCAGCACCTCATGTCTCCTCGCGTCTCGCAGGTCTGTCAGCTCCCCTGCAGCACTGCCAAGGGATCCGGGCAGTGCTCACAGACGTCAGCACCAGCAGGAGCGGCCCTCAGTGTTTGAAGAGGAGTGTCTTCAGGGAGCAGTGGATCACAGCACAGCTCAGTGCGATCAGGCAGGGGGGGTCCAAATAAGACCAACCTGGATCTTGTGAAGCTGGACTTGGATTCTTTTAATCCTCAGTCACACAGGTTCCTGTGTATGTATGTGAATGTATGCGATACATTCCCTTTAAGTTTGATTTTAATTAAGAATTGGGATTGCTTACAAAAGTCTGTGTAACACGTAAGAATGCATTATGTTTTGGAGAGGTTTTTTTTTTACATCCCTTCTTTTACTTGGCACAAGTCAAAAAAAATTATTGCCCTACAAAGCCTGTGTCCTAGAAATGCAACTAAAGGATATGTAATTGGTTTATGCTAAGAGGATAGAAGTCTCGTTGGTGGCATTTATATAAAAATAACCAGAATGTGTTTAACTAGCATATCAATAAATTATGTTAATAACACTTCTAAGTGCATTTTATGGATTCAGAATTTATTAACTCAGATATCTGCGTACTTGCAAGATGGAAAATAAATACTAATAATTACATTAATGGTGTAGATGTCTGCTACAAAGTGAAGGATCAGGTTGGGCTCAAATGTTGGCTGCATCTACAAAATAGTAAAATAAATGTATTATCCTGAGCAGGTGTGCATAGATTAAGCATTTAATTATGCATATGATTAAAACTAACTCAACCAAATAAATAATTTGTCAACAAAATAAAGTTAATTATTTAATCCAATGTATGAGATGCATGAAAATGTTATCCCCACGTTTCATAATAATCATCTCTATTTTTATAACGCCAGCATATTCCACAACTCTTCACAAGTTTACAATTAGATTTAAGATATAAAATTTCACTCAAGTTTACAAAATAACTTTTATCAGGATCCTGGTAAGTCTATGTCTATAAATTAAAGAAATATCAAGCAATTTACTAAAAGTGATAATATTCTAGAAACTGTTCTATTTAGTATTGGAAAAGTCAATAAGGTCCATCAGGATCTGTATGTATCAGTTTGGTTTGAAAGTAGATCCATCATGGAGTTCATGGCTCTTATATAATCAGAAGCTATGATACTATAGAACAAACAGAGCCTAACAAAGTAAGGCATTCCTTTTTGCTCTGTGTTCTATTCACAAGTTTGACATCTAAAAATCACCAAATGCAGTCTACTATCAGATCCATAAGACAATGATGAGAAGCTCAAATGTAACCTTTGAGCACATATGGAAAGAATGGTATGGCTGTATACATACTTGTCGCCCAATAATAATACCTTTTTGGTAAGATAAGATGGACCAGTCATGAAAAACTTACTGTAGAAGCCATAGCAAACCAGGCTTCACCTGCTTCTTTCAAGTACATTGACAGGGCATCAACACTATATATTTCTCATGACTGATACTTCAAGAGCTCTTCAAAAATGGTATAGTTTTATTGGGGAATACAAGCCTACACGCCATACCATTACAGCAGTATAGGAATGCTCCAACCCTTTGAAACTCAAGTTCGTCAGATTCGGCAAATTTTTCTAAAATAATTTGATTTGTACAGTTTTATTAGCAGTGAAGTAGTCCATTTGCATAGGAATGTATACATATATAGAACATTGGGCCTTCCCTCAATAATAGAGAGGGACAGAGGGGAAGAGACAAGAGGTAGAGATTCCAAACGTTTGCTGTGCAAGAAGTGTAAGAATTATGTATACTTTGAATACATTAATTAATTTTACTGGCACTGCTGCTGTAGACTGCCCCTTCTCATTCTCTGTCTATTGAGGCAACTAAATGTTCTTCATCATTTGGGACTTTTTCTGACTCTGTGTGTAATGGGTTTTGCACTCTGACCTCCTATTCCAACTTTGTAAAAGCATAGAATGGCACTGCTTGACAGCTCTTATCTTTTATACTGCCTGTGATATTCCCCCTTGATTGGTTGTGCTAGACCATGTGATGAAAAAGCTGCAGGCAATTATAGGGAAGACTGCTTTGCTAAGCCTGTCATCATTTTACTGTTCTGTGACTTGCCAGCAGTGAGTGAAATGGTGCCGTGGATTGACGCATCAAATTAAAAACTGCTTGAATTTGCAGTGGCCTGTAAATGTCAGAAAATATGACTCAATTTCATTCTTTGTAGATCAGTCCCATTGTGTCAACTTCCATCTAAAAATGTACTGACAGGCTACTCTGCATGACGATGTTCATAGTTAAGAACAGATTATTGGCTTGATATACTTCTTTCATAAAAGTGGCATAAGAAGATACAACTTTGACTGCTTTATGTGTCTTCAATAAGGAGATTGAGATATTTGGCTGCACACCCAGGAGCGGATTAAGAGTAGCTAGGGCCATCTATAGTTTAAAGGGCATGCTCCCCTACAATGCATCAAGTGATGTCACATGATCCTATTTAAGAGAGATCATGTATTAATTCATGTGATTAACATACAGGTGCTCTAGTGTGCATCTGCCCTGCTACAGCTTGTGGCGTCACTTGCTGGGATTGTACTGATCCCTGCTTTCTCCTTCTTTACTTAGGCCGGGTTCCCATTTGCGCTTGTGAATGCATTGTTATGAACGCAGTCAAATGCAAGTACACTGCATTTCTATGTTTAACATGGGAACGCATGGTACCTGCGTTTGGCTGCAATCGGTTGCCGTTGCGTTCGGATGCGCAGAATTTATGCACCCTCCTCTGCCCTACGGACGCAGCCTGTTGCATTTTTTGTGCGTTGGTGGGCACTTGTTTTATCAGCAAGCGCCCGCAAGCGCAACAACAATACATCGATCTCAACGGATCCGCAGTGTCCTCTGCATGACAGCGCAGGAGAATGCTGCAGATCTCATTGAAATCTCTCCCGGGAGGAGGAGATCTCCACCACTTAGCTCCACCTCCCAGCCGCCGCCGAGACCGCTGATTGACTGGCTGGGCACTATACGTATGCGGAGATTCTCCGCTGCGTTCACATCAGTATGGCAGCGTTTTCAATGCATTTGCATCTGCATGCCCTCCGCATGCAGACACAGATGCAAATGTGAAACCTGCCTTACACAGTACACTAACTGCATGCTCTTCTGCGATCTCATCACTTCTGATCAGAGCTGGTGAGTGGGTGCATCATCACTGTGTATTGAAAAATGTCTACGGCAACAGGAATCTACTGAGCATCCATCAGAGTGTTGAGTAGAGCAGGCACTCTATGGTTTCTGTTTTACTCTCTCAAACAAAAAGAATGTATTGGCAACCAATGGGATCTATGGGTCTCTTCTGAATTTGTATTACCAATATCTTAAGTCTCTGTGTTATTGTTTATCTCATGTTATGACTATTTTATAGACACTTCCGAGGATGCCTTTTCTCCCAATCTTTCCTCTTGAGGCCTTCCCTGCCTCTCCCTCTCCTGCAATGATCCATCAGATATTTCCATATGTGTGCTCCTCTTGTGTCCTATCACTTGTTCAACTTGCATTACTTTTGAATTGTTTGTGCCTTTATTACATCTGAAGTTTTCAATTAAAAAATTAATGGTTAGAAAAGTAGAGCAGGCACTAGCCCAACTCCTAAAACAGAGGTCAATGATGATCCTTTGTTTTAGGGAGAGCCACGCTCTGAATCTTTTATTAAAGTATAGTAACAAAAAAAAATTAGATTATAATTCATATGGTTTAAGATGAAAATGAAATTTAGCTTCAAACCACCCCTTTAATTGCCTGTTTATGCAAATATAATGGAATAAACGACTTTCGATCTGTAATGATTTACCAAATGATAGTTATTTGGTGGCGCTGGTCGGCCATTAAATTAGTGAAGGAAACCAGTGCTTTTTCTTCTTATTAATGGTTCATTTTTAATAATTAATAGCATCATATCGTCCGCAGGGGGGACCACTGGTCGGCCGTGTAAACATTTCCCTATACACTAGCCCTTGAGAATAAATATTTACATGCAGTAACTTCCTACTGATGGCTTGACTGATTAGAGCCTTTTACTACTTTAGCATTTCAAATCTTCATGTCAATGTCCTGAAAAGAAATGAGCGAACCTTTTGAAGTTCAGTTTCGAGTGGGATCAACAGTTCACTGAACTTTCGAACCCAATTCAAATCAATTGGAGCCATAGAAAGGCATCCTCTCCTGCCAACCTCAGACAACAGAAAGGGGACTCATTTCTTCCTCATCTCCTGACTGTTCGGTGCCCATCACCTCTTCATCCTCATCCTCCTCCATTTGTTCCTCAGCTCCTTTTCCTTCACTACCACTTTGTCTGGTACCATGAACCCCCTCATCGCTCTATACAACCCTATCATGCCACCCGGCTGTGTGACGAGTTCCAGAAGGTTGAGATCTTGATATCCTTCCGCATGCTCCTTTTCTTCCTTTCGCACCACCACCTCATCCTGCAGACTTTTCAAAGTTTGCTCTAGAATGTAGATGACCGGAATAGTGATGTTGATGATGGCATTATCAGAGCTAACCATCTTAGTAGCCAATTCAAGACTCTGCAGAAGGGTGAAGAGGTCCTTTATCTGTGCTTACTTGGAATACCACCGTGTCAATACATCGCATATCAAATGGTTAACCGGTTGTCCAGTGGACCTCTGTAGCAATGGTAGTTGATGAGCTGTGGGGTGATAATGGCGGAAGTGAGTTAACAGTGACCGTGCCTTTTGAAGCAGCTCATCCAGGCCAGGATAGTGGCAATTGATGCACAATCTAGTTGCGGATGTGAGCCATGCAAGGCATGTGTGTAACTTTGCCTTGGCATAGGGCTGCTACCAGGTTCACATCATTATTGCACAAGGCTTTCTCTGGCTCCAGGTTCAGTGGAGACAGCCATTGCTGAAACTCTTTTGCTTTATAGGACGATGTGTTGCAAGATCCGCGCTGCTGCCAAAGGGAAACCAGAAGACTGGAGTGTGTGAATATGGTGTAGCTTTAATCTGACGCGTTCCAGAGCCAAAACCCAGCTCCTTCCCAGGGACAAAATCTACACACAACTTTACCAGGTGAGCAGATTCCATCAGGTTTTTTCATTGCTCTTTGTCTTAAAAGATAAGACCCTATTGCGCATTTATCTCACATTTTAGATTGCTAAAACTCAACGCGCATAGCTGTCCATAACTCTTCAGCTGTATAACTCATATGTCCAAGCCATTTTAATTTCAACACTGCCTGATGGTGGTGAACTATGGCAGCACAATACGGAGGTGGGGGATTCTGTCTGAAATGTTACAACATTAAGGGAGTGGTTGAGGGTGCAGCTGGATCCCCTATTGCAGGAGGATGAGACAGAAGCAGTTAATGAAGAGGTACAGGCAGGAGTTTATCACAAAAGTCTTGGGGGTTTAAAGACTTGGGGAGTAGCACATTCCCTGCCTGGCCCCACAGCCAGCAGAGTCACCCAGTGGCCAGTGAGCGTGCTGTAACGCCCCTGGCCATGTTTGCTCGTCCAAGTGTCAGTGGTGATGATATGCACCCTGTCACACACAGATTTTCTCAAGGAACAGGTGATGTTCTTTGTGACATGCACAGGTACAGCTTTCACTGTGGGACTGAGGGCTGGCTGCTTTACTGAGAAAGGGTAGAGTAGGGTATACCTGACAAACTGCTGCACTGTGAGGGAGGTGCAGGCAGAAATTTTATGATGAGTTGACAATCGAGTGGTGTGCTTGGTTTCTGAGATCAGTCAAAACCAGGAGGCGTGTCCTCTTCTGTATCAGCTGATGGGCACTCACTCACCCTGGCAGTAGCAGTTAAAAAATTGAAGATCTGCGGCACCTGACAGACAACACTTGCCTTTGTGATGGATCAGGAAGAAGCAGCAGATGCAGTTAATGTGGTGGACTTTGTTCGGTGAGGCCAGAGTAACGCATCGTGTTGGGCCATGTGGCAGTTTATGCATGTAGTAGTCAAATTGTTGGTTTTTTTGCCTCTACTGAAATTTTTTAACAAACTTTGCATATAACGTGAGCTGGTTCATCCTTTGCGGGTGTCAAAAACTAGGCAACCCTTACTGCCCCTGGCAACTGCAGACCCATGACCACTGCTGTTCAGAGCCAGAGTTGTGGCTGATTACGCAGTGTTAGTTATACTTGCCACCCTCAGTCTCTGTGCGGGAAGACGCAACCTAACCTCAACATCTCTGTTGTTCTACTCCTTGCCCTGAGAGTCAGAATACTCCTCTTTCTGCACTGAATACACAGTAAAGTTCTGATGCGCCTCTGGTATCTGAGTCTTATGATCATCATCACCTCGGGGTTAACATCTGGTGACGAGGGTCTGGATCTGCTCGGACCGTACTTCATCCATCCCTGCTTCCAAGTTCAAAAGATTTTCGGGATCTGTGCCGATGTTTTCCTCCTCTGGAGTAGGTGAATCCTTGTTCCAAAATTTCTGTACAAAGTTTGGTTCTGCTCCTTTATCTCTGTAGATACTCAGTTCTGCTCTCTTAGGCCGACTTCACTCAACGTTTAGATCTGATCCGGGGCTGTCCGCTGTGGACTGGACAGCCCCGGACCGGATCAGCACACAGAACTGGAGGGCTAATATGCCCTCCGGTCCAGTGTGCAGCTGGATGCAGCTGCAGCTGCTGATGAATCAGGACTGCGGCTCGCAGGGAGCTAGCCGCGGTCCTGAAACAACAGCGGAGTACAGCCACAGGTGTCCGGTTCAGGGCAATCCGGCCCCATAGCCTCCCATGTTAGGAAGCGCAGGATTGCACCGGATCTGGGAGGATTCAGAGGAATCCGGGAGCATCCAGGAGACGGCAATTTGGCAATTTGTAAGCAATGTTTATTTGTCCGGGAGAAAAATCCAAATTCCCCTGGATTCTTCTAGAGAGATGGAAACCGGATGGCAGATAGCTGCCATCCGGCTTCATCCGGCCCCATAGGATGCTAAGGGGTCAAAATATGGTCTGGTTTACAATGGACAGCCCCGAATCGGATTAAAATGTGGTGTGAAGCCGGCATTATCTCTATAGTAAGTTCAGTTCTGCTCCCTTATCTCTGTAGTAAGCTCGGTTCTGCTTTCTTGTCTCTGTAGTAAGCTCGGTTCTGCTCCCTTGTCTCTGTAGAATGTTCGGGTATGCTTCCATATCTCTCTGGTGAGCTCGGTTCTGCTCTCTTATTTCTGTAGTAAGCTTGGTTCTGTTCCCATATCTACTTCATGTACTTGCCTGTTTTTAACACCTATTAATTGTGGTCTTTAATGCAGCAGCCAGAGTTAAACAGGTCAAAGGTGGACCTCCGCAACTTTTTAAGGGCTAATGTCTTGTGTTTGCCCCTCAAGCTAAAATGTGCCAAACAGCCCCTGGTTGCCATGCTATATTGTCTGCAGCGGAGCTCCAGAAACGCACCCTGCCTGGAGATCTGCACTGCCACCACCTCTAGTATTTAATAACTATCTTTCAAGAAAATGGAAACAATAATTTTGTTGGAAAATTCATAAATGTAAGACGTCATGCATGCATCAGAGCTGTGTATTCAGAGCCTATCTACAGCTGCACATAAACCTTGGGGCTCCTTACTATGCAGCCAAATGAATGTTATGGTCTTTCATATAAAATCAAACAGGATTTTATACAGCCTAATATAGGCAGGATGAGACTGAAAATAAAAGTTTTAAAATCCCAAATAGAGTAGAAACCGGTTCTGAAACGTAAGAGAATGTTCTATGCAATTGTTTTAGAGTTAGAGTGATAAGAGTCCACATACACTGCAGATGTAATAGTCAATTTTCCTGATATATAAATGGTCAGCTATAACATGAATGGCATAGTTCTGGTTTGTAACATAATTGCTATATCCTCTCTTTAGTGAGATATAATGTAATGATAGTGGTTTTATCTACAATTGTGATCTATATGTCAACCCAATAAAATGTTATTTTCATTGCTAAATTGATTCGTTGAAGGATGCTCCATTTGGGGGTATGTCAATTACATTATTACAGAAAACTAAACACATTATATTATATTTGAAGTCATTCCCAAAGGTGAATTATAGTTATTTAAATCTTTCAGACCCGTATAACAAAAAAATCTGTCTTCTTATGAAATCATAGCACCTTTGAGACCTACAAAACAGATATTCAGGAGAAGAGCTTAAATTAAAATGGTTTCATAAAATGAGTCAATGTGATAGGCTTCATTCTTCAATTTAAGCTGTCACTACTTTATTACGAATGCCGTGCCTAGTTATATAGACTGATGAATAAATTAATCTGACTATAGCCTAGGCCCACTGTTTGAGGTTGTTCTAGTGTCTTTTGTACTGAAAACCTGTGGTCATCATCTGGAGCGGATCAGGCCAGAGGAACGTGGACACAGATAACAGGAGGCACGGTGAAGTGATCCGTTATTCTGTGCGTTCAGTGCCCTGATAGCTCAGACGGTGACACAGTTTTCAGTCTTAGTAAGACTCAGGACACAGTCCTCATCAGAGAACCTTTTTCTGATTTTAACGATTTTTCTGATTCCTTTACACGATACACACGTCTAACGGCGAGGCAGATCATCACGTCACTTCGTTCAAACACCATCAACGTTTGGTTCATCTGAGGAGTCTAGCTGGTCGGGAAAGAAGGCGTTCCGGAGTAAAGGACCTTTTTCCAAGCAGCACAAGAGGGACGAAGGAACAGACGACACCAAGCAACATGGCATCTGAACAGGTGAGTATGAACTTCTCCACCCTTAAACACCTGTGTAGAAATAGCACATTTAACCCAATACTGCCCACCGCATATAAGTCCACAGAGATGCTCTGGTCAACTTTACTGGACCAGGCATACGCACATGATAGAGTTTGTATTAGTAAAAGTGTTTTCCACAAAACTAAGAAACGCCTCCAAATGCTGGCAAAATTAGTATATACTTTTGAGGACAGCATTTGCAGGCCGGAGCATGTGGAAACACTTGCTACCACAAGAAAGGCAGACAAAGTTTCCACATCGGATAACCTACACTGCCATTGTTGTGTGGAAAGCATAAAACGTATACACACTCTAGAAACTGAGCTAGAAGAAAGGGCCCAGTGTACAGCCGACAGGGGCCGGGAAATCTGTGTGTTAGAATCTAGGATATCAGAGAAAGAAACCTATTATTCTGACATGGATAGAGAGCTCCTCAGTCTGTACACTGAGATAAATCAGTTCAAGAGCAGAGTTGCATCCATGGATGCACTAGTAAGCACACTTAGAGAGGATCTGGCTGCAAAGTCGCAAACGATTGTGAATTTGCAACAGGTCATCTCTAATCTGTCACGGCCTGGTACAAATAGCATGGTGCCTTTGCCCACGAAACAGGTTTGTGTTTCGGGTACTGCACAGGATGGGGAGACCACGGCAACATGGTCCACGTCTCCCATGGATCAGAGATCCGGAGCTATAGAGTCCAGGGGACAGGTGGAACGGTCGCTACATTTCACTCAAACACCAAGGGAGTATACACGTAGCGACTGCTTCCATGGTCAGGACGAGAGTTGGGGATATGGAGGTAGGTGGGAAAGGGATCACACCACTTCCAATCCGCCAAATCGTTCAGTAAGGTCAGCTGAATTTTATCCTAACCGTAACAGTATGGAAAGGATAAAATTTCTGTTACGGATCTGCAAGGAGATCCCAAAATTTGATCCCAGTCTAGATGCGTTTACTGCATGTGATATCTTTGAAGGTCACTGCAATAAATATTCTGTGGCTCCAGAACTTCGAATGGAGCTATTCAAGTTGTGGTTGCCTACACACCTCAATCAGAGGTATGAGGCAATGGGGAGCACGGAACCCTGTAATGGACAGTTTCATGATAAGGAAGAACGCCTTTCCTTACTAATGACACTGGCAACGGGCCACGGGGACGTGACTCCAGAAATCCTGATGAAATTCAGACCAACTATACACGATGAACCTTTATCGCTGTGTAGTCGGTTTGAAGCTATGTACAGGAAGGTCACCATGGATCAAGGTATCGGTATTCCACAAGGCATGATCCGCATGTTTGTGGAAAAATTCCCATATCTTGATACTGCAATTAGGTTGAGTGCAGCGAGAGAACCATCGCTCACTGATGCGGCCATGGTTATTGAGCAGTGTAGACAAGATCTACTGCACAATAAAAAGTCGGTTAAGGTTAGGGAGCAAGTGCCTGTACACGTTAGATCACAAGATGAACGTGTGCGCCATGCTAGAAAGAAGTCAGCTGTTCGCCCCTCGGCCCCACCATTTGAGAGGACAGGGAGCATTCAATGCTTTCTATGTTTGCAATTTGGGCACATGAAGAAAAATTGTCCTCAGTGGGTACGGAGCCGAAACAGCCCTGAAAAATCTGGCAATAATAATGGTTTCAAGATGAAACCTAATTATGCCAGAACAGTGGGGGAACAGGCTGATGGGTCTCGGGGATATTTACAAGAGCAGACACCAAAATGTGTTGCCACTGTAAATGCCCCAGTTGATAGTTCAGGGGTTGTGGAATCTACTGATTCCACAACTAGAACTACGGTTGAGGATCTCCAAATTGCAGTATGTACCTCTCAGGTGCCTACTGGAAATCTTGTCAACATCGATTGACAATTAGGGATCCCTAAAGAGCTGGCTCCAGTATGTCCTGTCATACTGGATTCTTCAGGGAGGCCCCACATAAAAGCCAGAATTAAAGATCAGGACACACAAATTATGCTTGATACTGGTGCGGAAATCTCCATTACTAATATCAAACATGATTTGCATCCAAACAGCCCTCAGTGTGTGGTGATCGGATTTGATCACCAACAAGGGGGGGTGAAGGCCCACAGAATTGAGGAAGTGATTGTCCACATTGCCAAACACTTAACCCTCAAGATCCCAATGTGGTATTACCCTGGTTCTGACAACATCATTGGAACTGATGTAATGACCCAAAATGGATGGATCCTGGATTTGGCAAACTGCATTGTGTGGAAGGGACCCAGACAATCCAAGGTGTGTGTCATACAACGCCAGTGTCTGGGACCACCTTTGCCAGCAATGGAGAATTCAGCTGATATGCTCGAACACAAATGGCCAGAGGTCTCTCATAATATAGACCTTGAACCCATTGTGTACGAACATCCTGATCTGTGGGCCCAGGGTAAAAATGACTGTGGCAGATTGATTGGTGTCCAGGTGGACATACAGGGGCCAGACCCACCCCCTCAACGTCAATATCGCTTTCCACCAGAAGCGACACAGTCGATAGTCAACACTGTCCTGGAATTGGAGAACAAGGGTGTGGTCATAGAGGGGAATTCAAGGTGCAACAACCCTCTATGGCCTGTGAAGAAAAAGGACACTGATGCGTGGCGTCTCACCATAGACCTACGTGTCCTTAATAAGTACACTCCGATGTCTGCCCCCGTAGTTGCACAAACTCCTGACATAATGGCGAAGATAAGTGGCAAAAGCCGCATATTCTCGACCATTGATGTCGCCAATGGGTTCTTCTCTATTGAACTCACAGAAAACTGTAGGTACAAATTTGCTTTCACAGTGGGGAACAAACAGTCTGGACTCAAACTGAGTCCTCACAAGGCAAATTTGGCCAGAACAGAGGTGACTTTCCTTGGGGTGCAGGTCTCTTTTGGAGCCAAAGGAATTGTGGCAGCCCGAGTGGACGCTAGGGTCAAGTTACCTCAGCCTGGCACTTTACAGGACTTACGGAAGTTCCTGGGAGTGGCAAACTTCATGAGGGAATTCATAGAGGATTTTGCTGCCAAAGCGAAACCCCTTTATGAACTCCTCAGAGGACAAGAACCCTCACTCCAGGGCTGGTCAGAAGCACAGGATGAGGCCTTTTCAACTCTGAAAAGAGACCTCTCCTCTGCACCTGTGTTAGCCACCCCCAACCCAGATGGAGAAATGGCCATCCAGGCACATGCTGGGACTGAGTCTATCTCTGTTGTCCTTCTACAGCAGATAGGACATGATAGCAGACCACTGGGATACTTTTCCCGACTCCTCTCGCCAGTCGAACGAGGGTTCGACGAATGTGCCAAACAACTGGCTGCCATACACTATGCCGTTAAAACCACTGAGCATATTGTAGGTTTCAGATCTCTGACTGTACAGACACCACACTCTTCTTTGGTTCTTTTACTCAGAGATACACTCCCTGGAGTCTCCCAACAGAGATTCGGGAAATGGATCATGGACCTCAGTGGCCGGAATCTGAAAGTGGACCACAAGGCAAAGTATGTTCTGTCCCAGTTGTTAAACATGACAGGGACCGAACATGACTGTGGTCAACCATCACTCTCCAGTACATCACAAATAGTCAGGACCGACAGACATCCAGAAGACAGGGTCATCTTTGTTGATGGCTCTCGTTTCTGTCTGGACGGCACGTATGTGTCCGGATTTGCAGTGCTGGATGAGACCACAGGCACCCAGAGTCCTGTCTGGCTGCCTGGTCAAATGTCAGCACAACGGGCTGAACTGGAGGCTGTCAAGGAGGCTCTCCTCCTTCAACCTCCAGGGAATCGAACTATATATAGTGACAGTTCATATGTAGTTCGATCTCTCACCCTGCACCTGAACACGTGGAAAAAACGAGGGTGTGTGGACAGCCAGAATAAACCTCTGGCCCACGTTACAGTCCTAAAGGAATTGTGGGATTGGGGCATGGCACATCCAGCGGAGGCAGCCATTATAAAAGTCCCAACACATCAAAGAGGAGAACAGCCTTTGACCATAGGAAATAACAAGGCCGACAAACTGGCCAAGTTTGCAGCAGTGTCTGGTGTCCTTCGGGAACCAGGAACTGAGCAGATCCCTGCATTCCAGATTGCAGTGAGGCAAACCAAACTAAAAGAAGGCATTCTGAGTCCTGAAGATGTCACTGGAGCAGAGTATAGCGGGTGGTATATCTTACAGGCTACCTTCACTAGGAAGGATAGTCAAGATGGGTTGAGGGTAAAGACGTACTTTGATAGACCCGTACTTGTAAAAGGCACCCTTAAGGCATATTGTATGTTGAGGGATTCCCAGATGACCATCACCAGGGAATCCAAATATGCCCAAGGACATGTGTCCACAGATTACTTACGGACTAGTGTATTGATGTTAAAGTTAAACTGCAGTAACTCTGGCCAGGCTTTATGGAACGATCAGAGTGGTCCAGTGAAACTGGAGGGCTTATACCGAGCAACAGTTTTAAAGGTACGGACTGATGCCAAGGATCTGAGGTATACTCGAGTAGAGGGGTCGCCATCCATACGGTCTTTCATGATTACGATCATGAGAGAAGTCTGTGTATCGGAGGTGACTGGATACTATTTCATCACCTATGCCCACTGGGAACCGGATACACAGATGGTAAAATTGGATACTAATCCCTGGAGATGGGACTTAGTATGCAATGGGGTGGACACCCCAATTGTGGATGTATGGATGGATGGCGCCCCTATGACTGAGGAATACCGAAGCAAATACGTGTCTTCTGACTGGAAAGACCCCAGAGGCAGGGACATTAACTTTGACATCAATATAGACGGTCCATTTAAGTGGCCTTTTTGTGAGGCGGTGGACGAAGGGTGCTGGTCATTTACACAGTGTGTCTATCTGTCCAAATCCAAACCAATAGGAAACCTAGCGTTACAGGCAGGAGATAGCGATCAGTGGTACCAGTTCAGTGGTAGAGGACAAGTATGTGTGACCGTGGTAAGGGTCCCATATGAGGCTGAAGGTCTCCAACCAGTCAAACCGCACCTGGATTCTTGCAATGTTTCTACCCACCAATTGGCAGATCCCATAGCTCCTCAACTGTCATCCCCATGGAAGATCATCACAGGAACTAAATTCGTCCTATATACATGGCGAATTTCTGTAGATGACTTCAGAGTAGATCACTGGGATCACAGATGTGAGGAGTTTGTGAGGAACCAAATTGACATGATGAGAGGATGGGTAGAGGCGGGGCAAGAAGTGAGAAAAGATGATCCCCGACACAGGAAATTCAGGAGTAGGAGAGACTTGATAGAGATGGGAATTAGTGGAGGTGCATTGGGAGTAGGTGCCCTGAACACTATGGATATGGAAGTCCTGAGAGGTAAGCTCGGGGACATTGCGCGACATGCTGGGGAAGGGTTCAGAACTCAGCTTGATGTAAACCATGTCTTAGAGGGTTTGCAACATTCGCACATTGATGCCACTACCTCTCTATCTTCAGCTCTACGAGAGAAGTTTAGAAGGTTAGTTGCAGGTCTTGTAGAAGTGCAAGACAGAGTTCAGTTTGCCCTAGCATGTACGCAAGTCCAGAGTGAACTCTCTGACAACCTAAAGCATATAGTGTCCTCTCTATACAAGGGCCACTTCCCCTTCAACCTCAGACAAAGAGTAAGTTCCCTAATCTCCCCGTTTGCAGCCAACCATACAAACTGGTGGCTGGTTCAATGGCATGGGTGTCATAATCTCACCTGCACGGCATCTTCTTTGGCACCTGTATCTGGTAATATCAAGAAGGGGTACAGTGCCATGAATATAGGAATTGTTGTTAGCAATCAGACGGTGCTTCATCCACAGCTCACCTCAGACATCCTAACCTATGAGCGAGGCCATCCTTATCTGTTTGATACAGAGGGATGTTGGAGGAAAGAGGATGCTATCCTCTGTCAAGGGAGTCAAGATAGGGTGCTTAGGCACCAGTGTTGGGACTCTGAGGGGTCATGTGAGATGAAGACTAACACAATACCCTCCTCTCGTCTGAAATATTTGGGTCAAGGGTATTGGTGTTGGTACCAAGGGAAAAATGTAACGTATTCTTTATATGGCACTAATTGCACCGAAAGAGGCATACTCCTCCCAGGAGCATATTGTACCCTTAGTCCCGTTTTAGGCTTAGATGTCGCAGATCAGCAGGGGAGGACCCCGATAACACCGGAGAAGGGACTCGACATTCGCCCTGACACTCCTGTGAGACTGCAAAAGATTCCTCTTGGTTTTGGTCGTGAGCTCAAGCGTCTCTTGTTAGATTTCAGCGAAGAAGACGACATACTCCGAAATCTTCATGAGGCTGAGAATCAAGCCACAATTCAGCTTGAGCATGACAAAACCAAGATAACGAGGATTACCAATGCCTTAGATACAGACTCTAAGGTGTCCTGGTGGGAAAGTATATTTGGCTATAGTCCGACAGCTACATCATTCTTTAATTTCATTATCCACCCTGTGATTGTTCTCCTGGTTCTTGTTCTTGTTATGTACATTGGACTGTGCCTAGTTTACAGGAGAGTAAAGAGACTTGCCCACCATATACAAGAGAACCAGGCAGAACTTCACGAATTTAACCGCCGAAGAAGGTCCAGGACTTAGCACTAAAAGTCCTGAAACCTTGATATTATATTTGATAAGAGTGTTTAGGACATTACGTCAACTCCGCCCTGAAACCTCATAACATTGTATATTTTGTTTGGCTTTTACTTTGATTTATGGTTAAGGGATGGGGGAGGGAAATATGGTATCATTATATACTGTTTAATCTTTACATTGGGATATAGGTTTGTTTGTTTTTTTTGTATGAATGAGGAAAGAGTAGGGTTCTGTAGGGACAGGCCCCATCATTGTCTAAGGTATTTGCTACTTCAACCCTTGAGTCGGTAAACGTTCATAAGGGATGGATTGAAGGTCGGTTGGACTGCGTTCTTCTCACAGTCAACTTAGGTATGCTGATATCATCCCCTACCCAATAAACTCTGACCTGCCTAGTAGAGATTCAACTATCTATCCATGGAAGAACCACATTAACGATAGATGCTTCAATCAAGTTTACAGGAGAAGTCTCTGTTGAAAGTCGTGCCTCAGCTAAGAAGAATGCCATCCCCTGATTGATCTAATCCCAAGAAGGAGGTGCTCCAAGAAACCACCTGGTGAGGCCCAGCTACAGAGTGTGATTCCCGGCAGTTCCCTACACACCAGACTTGAGGAAAAAAAAAAAAAAAATCTGGTAGGGAGAAGGGCGAACACAGGAAAACTCTGTGGGCCGATCAAGAGACGAAGGTGCAGCAACTCCAGAGTCTAAGCAGTCAAGCTGGGAAGAAGACTACCTGGGGATAGGCGTGTTTCTCGAGATTGGCAACGACAAGATCAGAAGTGTACTGACAAATAGAGAACTTTATTCCTGAACCAAAGAGACCAAGAAGATCCACAAAGATGAGTATGGTGTAATCTATGGATGGAGACACTGGATTACGGCGAACGGCAGGGGAGAGGTGATGGCGATGGGTGATGTCTAGATACCTAAGTGCAAAATTTTACTTCATTTCATCCTGAACGGTTATTGGTGATAGGATTGAGTAGGCAAATATATTCCACACTTCCCACTCATTTTATTGTCGTATTTTCCGACAAAAGGGGGACTGTTGAGGGGGAAGTGATGGCATAATTAATTATTAATATGACACATAAATGTATATCTCTCTTTGTGGGCATGTATGTGTAGATATCTATATTTATGCCCACCTTGGTGGAATAGGCAGCTGTATCTGATGGAAATTGTTCATCTTCTGACATGGTTAATTACCATATCAGGAGATGTCCATTCTTGCATTTTAATGTGGGAAGCTATCAGATAAGACTCTTAATTTAAATATCAAAGATCTACAGGCTGCTGCCACAAAGGGTTATTCTCAAAGCAGCCAAGATGGCTGGCGTGATAAGTAGACATGACTATTCCCATTGTTTGCCAATCTATAGTGGCAGGAGATACCTCATTTCAATATAGTGCATGGTGAGCGTGCACCCTTACAACCCTGTCAGAAGTGCACGGATGAGGAGGTGTGTCCGTCACGTGCACAGCTGAGGGACAGGTTAAAATGGACTGAGACACAAGAGCTCGCGCTCTTTTCTACCTGGACGCACGATGGAAGGACATCCTCATCTGGTCATAAGTATCATCCTATAACTCTATCACTCTCTCTATATCTCTCTCTCTCCCTCTATTTATATCTCTCTCTCCCTATATTTATATCTTTCTATCTCTCTCTCTCTCTCTTATAATATAGGGATAGTTAGATAATTAATATAGTGTGCCTGTGTGTATATTTAAGGTAACGTGGGTATTAGTAACTGTGGGTGTTTTACATCATTGTAACAGTAATTGATTGTGTCTTAGTTATCGTGCTATCTAGAAATCTATATATTATTGTTGTAGACTTTTTGGGTGTGTTTAATAAATATTCATTTATTAGAACAGACTTGTTTTCATTAAGTAGTCGGTATATACATATATATATATATATATATAGTTAATCAGCATAGGAACAGAAAGTGGTAAGGAAGGGAAGATTCTGGATATCGGTGATTGTAGTCATAACCGACCATAATAACCGATAAACAGAACCAGCCCTATAACACTATCTCACAAAGGCATTCATGATGTAGCTAAATCAAGTCACTTAAAAATGATCACTAAAGTAAAAAACCAGACGGTAAGAAAAATGTCTTCTGTATGATACATCCTGATACATCAAGTTATTCTGGTCATATTGAACCAGTAATGGAAAAAGTTTTGTAGTGACCCACAAACATGTAGAAGACCTCTTTAAAAAAAATCATTGGTAAGGATGAGCGGATTGATCCACGGAGGATTGAATTCAAGTTGAATGCAAACATTTTGAGATTTAACGCACAAAAGAAAAAAACCTTGTTCAAAAACCACTGAAGCTTCAGAGAGTAAGTCAATGTATTTTTAAGCTTCCATAAAGGACTTCCATAATTGCACTGCAGCTATGACATCAAATGGATTATCCTACCTTGTACAGTGGTGATCAGCATCTGGGCCATCTGAGATCGCCAGTTCCCATTAGAGCACAGTTTGTATGGCATTTTCTATCTCCAAAGTCACTGGGTAAGTCTCTCTCCTCTGGAGAGTATAAGCTCCTATAGTCAGTAAGAACCTTTGTCTCTTTTTTGCTTGTAAGATCTTATGGTCAGCAAGTACCTTTGGTTGTCTTTCCTATAGAGCATAACGCTCTTTTAGTCAATGGGGTCATTTCTCTTGCCTGTAAAGTGTAAGCTTTTATGGTCAGTGGGGTTCTCACACTCATCTCCCCATGTGTATTTTTTGAGCAACGGAAATCTTTTCAGTATTTAGATTTAGATATCTAAATTCAATTTTTTGGGAAAAATTTTGAATTCCAAAAGCTGCTCATCTTGGTCCTGAAGGAAAGTTGCTCCAATTAGAATCTCCCTCAGTAAACTAGTAAAATATCATGGTGTTTTTAGGTTGAAATCCTAAAGCAATTATTGCTCTTTTAACTTTTGCGATGGTAAGATGCAAGATAAATAATGGTGACTTGTAGTAATACATATGTGTAAATATATGAATACATATAAATATAATGTTGACCAGCAGTGAAAAACGAAAAAGTAAATACTCCTAAATTAAAAATTAAAAAGTTAAGTCTATTTAGTAAAATACCTGCTCTTAATGTTGCTTGCGTCATCCTAATGTTGCTTGCGTCTTCCTTGTGCAGATCTAACACCGCCCCCCTCCTGCTCAGTGGTGTAACATTCGTGGTCGCACTGGTCAAGGCCGCAACTAGGCCCAGGGGTACAGGGGCCCACTGACCCTAGTGCCTACTTCGGCTGGATCTGTGTCCTCACCGAGGATGCAGATCCAGCTTAACCAGTTGGGTCCTTGCACGCAATACATGCTTCCAGTGAAAGAGTGGCTGGGAGCTGACGTCAGAGGTGTTGCAACAGGAGGAGTCGAATGACAGAGACTTCATGCACACACTCCATTGTCAACTGCCATCACTGCGTACTGGCTACAGAGGACACCAGGTGACGTGAGACAAGAGGAAAGGTGAGTAGAGTATTTTTGTTTTTAATTAACAGGGACACATATAATAGAACAGGGACTATGTAAACTAGGATGAGGATATATATACCAGGAGGAGCACCATATAAACCAGGAAGGGGGGATATATACCAGGAGGAGGACCATATAAACCAGGAAGGGGGGATATATACCAGGAGGAGGACCATATAAACCAGGAAGAGGGATATATACCAGGAGTAGGACCATATATAACAGGAAGGAGACATATATCAGAAAGGGGATCATATATAGCAGGATGGGGGACATTCATACCAAGAGGAGGACCATATATACCAGGAAGGAAATAATTTATACCAGGAGGAGGAACATACATAGCAAGAAGGGGACATATATACCAGGAGGAGGACCATATACTCCAGGAAGGGTGATATATATACCAGGAGGAGGAACGTATATAGAAAGAGAAGGACCATTTCTACCAGGAAGGGGACATTTATACCAGGAGGACGACGATATATACCATATAGGTGATCAAATATACCAGGATGGGGACCACTGCCAGTCATCTCATTGCCTTTCTAGTCCTAATTGTATAACTAGTGGTTTCTGTGCCACTGCACTATTACCGATATCCTGTCTGTCTGCCCACTGTGTTTTATAATTATAGACTGAAATGTTCTCTTTTGATGGTTACCAAATATGAAAAAGCTATCCAAAAAAGCAACATTTTTTCAAAGTCTTGGTAATAAGCCTTAGATTCTTCAGTTTGAAATCAGCTAGCCTGGTCATGCTCTTTAAAAAAGGGCATATGTTTGGAAGGTTTGATGAAAAAATATATTTAATTGCTTAATCATTTTGCAGTAAACCCATTGCAGATTCCAAAAAGAGAACAATTTCTTTTGCTCTTAGTTAAGAAGCCATTATTTCTTTGCATTCAGAACAATACACCTATTTTCTATCCCTAAGTAAAATAATAATTTTTGGACAGCTTGTGGAAAAACTATTACCACTTTATCCAACAAAGAAAAAAATCTAATATATTAAACCACAAGAGATCTGTGACGTCACTTCCGTCACTTTGCACACACTTCCGTAACTTTGTCTCCAAGGTACACCCGCTCAGGTTGGACCAAGATGGCCGCCCTAAGCGGGAGTACACTGGCGACCCACACTACTCCACTCACCCCCCCCCAAACCCACATCCACACACACGTAAACCCCTGACACAACACTATCGTACCCCTCCCCCCACACACACTCCACCCACCTCGCGGAGATCCCTCCTGCCTCCGCCCACCTTTCCCCGCACCCACCTGGCTCCGCCCACCTCTCCTGCGCTGACCACCCAGCCTCCATCCTGCGCTGACCACTCAGCCTCCGTCCTGTGCTTACCACTCCATCCTGTGCTGACCACTGAGCCTCCGTCCTGCGCTGACCACCCAGCCTCCGTCCTGCACTGACCACCCAGCCTCCATCCTGTGCTGACCACCCAGCCTCCGTCCTGTGCTGACCACCCAGCCTCCGTCCTGCGCTGACCACCTAGCCTCCGTCCTGCGCTGACCACCCAGCCTCCGTCATGCACTGACCACTCAGCCTCCGTCCTGCGCTGACCACTCCATCCTGTGCTGACCACTGAGCCTCCATCCTGCGCTGACCACCCAGCCTCCGTCCTGCGCTGACCACCCAGCCTCCGTCCTGCGCTGACCACCCAGCCTCCCTCCTGCGCTGACCACCCAGCCTCCCTCCTGCACTGACCACCCAGCCTCCATCCTGCGCTGACCACCCAGCCACCATCCTGCGCTGACCACCCAGCCTCCGTCCTGCGCTGACCAACCAGCCTCCCTCCTGAGCTGACCACCCAGCCTCCCTCCTGCGCTGACCACCCAGCCTCCGTCCTGCGCTGACCACCCAGCCTCCGTCCTGCGCTGACCACCCACCCTCCGTCCTGTGCTGACCACCCAGCCTCCGTCCTGCGCTGACCACCCAGCCTCCCTCCTGAGCTGACCACCCAGCCTACCTCCTGCACTGACCACCCAGCCTCCGTCCTGCACTGACCACCCTGCCTCCGTCCTGCGCTGACCACCCATCCTGTGCTGACCACTGAGCCTCCATCCTGCGCTGACCACCCTGCCTCCATCCTGCGCTGACCACCCGGCCTCCGTCCTGCGCTGACCACCAGGCCTCCGTCCTGCGCTGACCACCCAGCCTCCGTCCTGCGCTGACCACCCAGCCTCCGTCCTGCGCTGACCACTCAGCCTCCATCCTGCGCTGACCACTCAGCCTCCGTCCTGCGCTGACCACTGAGCCTCCATCCTACGCTGACCACTTAACCTCCGTCCTCCGCTGACCACTGAGCCTCCATCCTGCGCTGACCACTCTGCCTCCATCTCGTGCTGACCACTCTGCCTCCATCCTGTGCTGACCACTCAATCCTGTGCTGACCACTGAGCCTCCATCCTGCTCTGACCACTCCATCCTGTGCTGACCACTAAGCCTCCATCCTGTGCTGACCACTGAGCCTCTATGCTGTGCTGACCACTGAGCCTCTATCCTGTGCTGACCACTGAGCCTCCATCCTGCTCTGACCACTGAGCCTCCATCCTGCTCTGACCACTCCATCCTGTGCTGACCACTAAGCCTCCATCCTGTGCTGACCACTGAGCCTCTATGCTGCGCTGACCACTGAGCCTCTATCTTGTGCTGACCACTGAGCCTCTATCCTGTGCTGACCACTGAGCCTCTATCCTGTGCTGACCACTGAGCCTCTATCCTGTGCTGACCACTGAGCCTCTATCCTGTGCTGACCACTGAGCCTCCATCCTGTGCTGACCACTGAGCCTCCATCCTGTGCTGACCACTGAGCCTCCATCCTGTGCTGACCACTGAGCCACCGTATACAGTGCTAACCACTGAACCACCATATACAGTGCTAACCACTGAACCACCATATACAGTGCTAACCACTGAGCTACCATACAGTGCTAACCCCTGAGCCACCATATACAGTGCTAACCACTGAGCCACCATATACAGTGCTAACCACTGAGCCACCATACAGTGCTAACCCCTAAGCCACCGTATACAGTGCTAACCACTGAGCCACCAAACAGTGCTAACTACTGAGCCACCATACAGTGCTAACCACTGAGCCACCATACAGTGCTAACCACTTAGCCACCATATACAGTGCTAACCACTCAGCCACCATATACAGTGCTAACCACTCAGCCACCATATACAGTGCTAACCACTCAGCCACAATATACAGTACTAACCACTGAGCCACCATATACAGTGCTAACCACTGAGCCACCGTATACAGTGCTAACCACTAAGCCACCATATACAGTGCTAACCACTAAGCCACCATACAGTGCTAACCACTGAGCCACCATACAGTGCTAACCACTGAGCCACCATATACAGTGCTTACCACTGAGCCACCATATACAGTGCTAACCACTGAGCCACCATATACAGTGCTAACCACTGAGCCACCATATACAGTGCTAACCACTTAGCCACCATATACAGTGCTAACAACTGAGCCACCATACAGTGCTAACCACTGAGCCACCATACAGTGCTAACCACTGACCCACCGTATACAGTGCTAACCACTTAGCCACCATATACAGTGCTAACCACTGAGCCACCATACAGTGCTAACCACTGAGCCACCATACAGTGCTAACCACTGACCCACCGTATACAGTGCTAACCACTGAGCCACCATATACAGTGCTAACCACTGACCCACCATTCAGTGCTAACAACTGAGCCACCATACAGTGCTAACCACTGAGCCACCATATACAGTGCTAACCACTGAGCCACCATACAGTGCTAACCACTGAGCCACCATACAGTGCTAACCACTGAGCCACCATATACACACAATTCATTTCACCGCACTCCGCTATTAGTAAATAAACTATATATGGATTCTAGACTACCCGATTCTTTAGAATTGGGCCGCCATCTAGTCTTTTTATAATCTCCAAACAGATATCACTTTTGCATTTCCATTGTGAAAAAGCCTCAATGTCTTTTTAAACACCAGCAGGGTAGGGTTCTGCCCCTTAAAAAGGTATAGTTTTTGAACTGTTAATTCAAGGTTTGAAACTGTATTGTGTAGTTAAATAGGCTGCTGGTTGTCACCAATTTCCATTTGTTTTCCCATATTCTGATAGACTAAGGTCACTTGAACACTAACAAACCTGTATTTGCATTAAAGAGCTCAAAACAGGCTCAATACACACTTTTGAGACCCAGAACCAAAGAGTTATATCATTTTTTCCAGACAAAAAAAATTACAGTAGTGTAATGTATGGCAAATTATTCAAAGCAAATTGTGTTCAAAGATTCAGCCGGTGAATTTGAATTACAAATAATCAATTAATCTCTAACTGAGAGTATTTATACTTTTGTTAATTTTTTCAGTGCTGGGTAGAATATGTAAACCCTTCTTCACACGTCCGACTGTCAGTGTGTGCTTGTGTCTGTGAGCAGACGTCTGTTTTTTTGTTAAAAAAGATGGGAAACAGGGTTGTCTTGTGTTTTTATTTCTAATAAAATGTTTTTTTTTTAATATTTACTAGAAAATCAAGGTGGCCGGGTTTAATATTGTCCTGACACCATGAATTTCAGGCTTAGTGCCAGCCGACAATACAAATCTGGCATTAATCCCTTCATTACCCAGCATGCCACCCCCACCAAGATGGCTGGAAGAGTGGGGTAAAGTGCCTGAAAATGCCGCTACATAAACTTGTGCCATTTTCAGGGGTGGCTGCGGGCTGTGATTTTTAAGCATGGGGGGCCCAGAATATTTGGACCTTACCACACTGAGAATCCCAGCCCTCTGCTGCCTAGTTTTACCTTAACTGGCAATCAAAATAGGGCGATGCGTACTCATTTTTTATTAATTATTTAAATAATTTAAAAAAATGGGCTTTCCTGTATGTTAATTGCCAGATAAAGGTAAAAGCTGGCAGCTGGGGCTGGCAGCCTGTAGCTGTCCACTTTAACTATGTTGAGTATCAAAAATGCCACGGAGTGCTACGCAAAAACGTTTTAAAAATTATTTATTTAATTTTACGGTACAATGATGTCAGTGAATGACTGAGGGGCCTAACAGCCAATCACAGACGCTGTCACAGAGAATGGGAATCTGTCATTGGCTGCTTTTGTAACCTGAAACCAGCCCATATGTTCTAGAATCTGTTTGTCTTTTATATGATTAACCATATTCCTGCTGGAAGACATTAGATTTCTACACATCTATGATCCAATGTGTATGTACACTCCTGGCTCTGCTTCATCTGGTGCTTACTGGCCTGCTTTTCTGGTATCCGCCCTGCATAGCTATTGTATATGCACTTCCAAGGTCCTGAAGTTTTATACAGTAAGATCTATGGGCAGCGCTGCTTTATTCATAAAACTGTACAGCAGCTGTGAGAAGCCGGCTGCTGTACAGAAGTGAATAAATCATTATATGCCCACCTGAGTGGGTGGAAGGTCTCTAGGGGGAGTGGGCACCAACTAGAGACATTATAGGAACATTTATTAATAAAAATTGACACTTTTTACCCACACTGAACAGTTTGCTCATCCCTGCGGCAGCAGTGATGAGCAAACTATCCAGTTACTGGATTGCTCAGGATTACACATCCTGAGCAATCCGGTTGCCGCATTGCGGCTTCAGCAATCTGGATCCCGGATTGCTGAATGTCAGACGACAATTGCGTTCACCGCATCCGGATCTGGATGCGGTGAACGCAATTCCAGATTTAAGTGTGACCCTAGCCTAAGGCATTACAATGGAATGGAATCATTACATTGTAAAAGAGTGTTATTTGCCATGGAGTAGATGACAGACTCTTTCTTTGCTCTGTAATACTTTTGGTGTGGAATGCACGTTTAGGAATTATTCAAGGTAAGGAGACAGCTTTATTGTAAGGATAAATCGATTTGTTTGTCTATAAACTTTATGTAGTCTTGAGTTTTAGCGGTGAGTCGTCTTGATAATAAGTAAAATTACACAGCAATTCCCAAGTTGGAAATTATGTAATATCAAATGTCTTTAAATAACATGTACCTGCTGGGCTCATTTTAATATTTTATTGCATTGGGACACAGTCTATTGCTGGAAGGAATAAATCTGCTTGTCATGATTTAATGAAACCGCTATTACAGGATATTATTTTTCATTGTAGCACTCTACCTTGCTGGCATTGTATTCTAGTGTCAGCTATTTCTTATTTTTATTTCTAAGGACTGGTACAATGGACTGGTACAATGTGTCTTTCAGTAGTAGAAAGAGTGGACCAAAGGAGACCCCTGAATTCTATAGACACAAAGGAGCTGCCAATCACTTTTTCAAAAATGAATGACATTGAGTTCGTAATTATACCTTTTACTCCTGAGGAATTGCTTCTAAATCCTCTGTGGATGGAAGAATTGGCAATGTTAAAGCAGTGTCAGACATAGGAAAATATAGCAGGACCCTGTAAAACAGCTGCTTTCATTCATGTTCATCATGTTGCAGAGATCACAGAAGTCACATCATAAAAGTGACTTGATTGCAGCACTAATAGCACCCCCTCTTCATTACTGAAGGGTCAATACTGCCCCTAGTGCCATTCACTCAACAATAACCAATGGCATCATATTTTTCTTCAGTAAAAGAAAACTCATCATATGTATCCCAAATATTTCTTATAGAGGAGTCAAAGATAGCACACTCAATCAAATAGAAAAGACTCATGTGGCTTACTGCGGACCACCTTTTTTTAAGACTGTTTCATGCTACGATGATCTACAATGCAACAGTTATGTAAAAATTCTATAAACATATTTAATTGACTTAATTTTCTCTTATCTCGTGGCCATATTTAAGGGTTCGACTCTCCAGTGACTGATCTATTAGACGCCAATTGTCCTTGATGTCCTTGATGCTCTCCGTGAAGGACAATTAAAAATTAATAAGATAAATAGCTTTGTGTCTAAAACTGTTAATATACATATGAATACAACTTGCAGAATAACTCATAAATGTTGCCGTAATGAAAAGTATGTACAGTAAATTCACTCAGTACTTGGTCAGGGCTTCTTTTGCAAGAATTACTGCTTTAATGCAGCATGGCATGGAGATGATCAGCCTGTTGCTGCTGAGGTGTTATGGAAGCCCAGGTTGCTTTGATAGCAGCCTTCAGCTCGTCTGCATTGTTGGATCTGGTGTCTTTCATCTTCCTCTTGACAATACTCCATAGATTATTGATGGGGTTTAGGTCAGGTGAGTTTGCTGGTCAGTCAAGCACAGTGATACTGTGGTTATTAAACCAGGTATTGGTACTTTTGGCAGTGTGGACGGGTGCCAAGTCCTGCTGGAAAATGAAATCTCAATCTCCAAAAAGCAAAAATGTCCTGGTAGACGCCAGTGCTGACTTTGGACTTGAAAACACAGTGGACCTACAGCAGCAGATGACATGGCTCCCCAACCATCACTGATTGTGAAAACTTTACACTAGACCTCAAGCAGCTTAGATTGTGGCCTCTCCGCTCTTCCTCCAGACTTTGGGACTTTGATCTCCAAATGACATGCAAAATTTACTTTTATCAGAAAACAACACCTTGGACCACTGAGGAACAGTCCAGTTCTTTTTCTCCTTGGCCCAGGTAAGACGCTTCTTGCGTTGTCTATTTTAGCCCATGTCCTGGATATGTCTGTGTATGGTGGCTCTTGAAGCACTGACTCCAGCAGCGTCCACTCCTTGTGAATCTCCCCAAAATGTTTTATTTTTTCTTAATCCTATCAAGGCTGCGGTTATCTCGGTTGCTTGAGTACCTTTTTCTACCAAACTTTTTCCTTCAACTCAACTTTCCATTAAAATGCTTGCATATAGCATTCTGTAAAAAGCTTCTTTAGCAATGAACTTTTGTGGCTTGCCCTCTTTGTGGAGTGTATCAATGACTGCCTTCTGGGCATCTGTCAATTCAGCAGTCTTCCCATTATTCTGTAGTCTTCTGAACCAGACTAAGGGACCATTTTAAATGCTTAATAAGCCTTTGCAGTTTTGTGTTACTTATTCTAATTTTCTGACATAACGACTTTTGGGTTTTCGTTGGCTGTAAGCCATAATCATCAACATTAACAGAAATAAATAATTGAAATACATCACTCTGTTTGTAATAACTCTATATACTACTGTTTTTTTTTGCTTTATAAGACACACCGGATTATAAGACAGACACCCAAATTTGATGAAGGAAAAGAGAAAAAAAAAGTTTAATATTAAATAGGGTCCATCTTATAATGCCAGTGTCCATCTTAAAAATCATATATATATCCCCCATAGCCCCCTCATTCTGGTGCATGGTCCCACATATTGGAATATAGACCCCCCATCCTTGATATGACCGATTTAATTTGGATATTGCCCCCTTATATTGGATATAGCTCCCTTGTGCTGGCACATAGACCCATTGTGATGGCACATGTCCCCGTGTAATGGCACATGTCCCCTAGTGATGGCACACATCCCACAGTGATGGCACATATCCCCCTGTACTGGCACACATCCCCCAGTGCTAACACACATCCTTCAGTGTTGGCACACGTCCCCCAGTGATGGCACATGTCCCCCAGTGATGGCACACATCCCCAGTGATGGCACATGTCCCCCTGTGCTGGATCCATGGCCCCCTGTGATGGCACATGGCCCCCCTGTACTGGATATAGCCTCCACAAAACTCTGTGTGGCCCCCCATGCTGCTGCCCACACTAAAACAGCAAATAATTTGAACTTACCGCTCCGGCGCTGTCCTTCATGGCTCCCTGCTTACTCCACTTCCTGAGTCCTTCTGCATCTCGGGTAGCCAGTCATGTGATCAGCACAGCAGAGTGACATCATCACTACATGCCTGATCACATTACCAGCTTTCCTGGGACTCAGGAAGTGTGACAAGCAGGGAGAGATGGAGGACGGCACTGGAAATGTAAGTTCAAAGTGTTTGCTATTTTAGTGTGGGCAGCAGCCATACAGAGTGGTGGGGAGGCCATATCCAGCATGGGGGGGTGCAAGCACATATATTATGTGCACTCCCCTGTCTATATCTCGGCAGAGTTTCAGCACTGAGGTGATGGATAGCAGGAGCAGTGCATATTACAAGAGGCTAAAGAGTGGGAGCATGCGACCTCACACTGCCTCTGCAGCCTGCATCCAGCCTCAATCCAGCCCCCGACACCACTCCAGAGGTGCCCCCACCCTCCCCTGCAGTGTAGGACTGCAAGTTTGTATTATAATATAATAATATAATACATATATATATATATATTTAATATATATTATTGGGGGAGCAAAAGTGCATCTTATGATCTGGGAAAAAAAAAAATAAAAATAAATATATATATATATATATATATATATATTAATATATATATATATATATATATATAAATATGTATATATATATATATGCGTGTGTGTGTGTTTTACTTTTTGTATTGCAGTACTGAAATAAATGATCTTTTTGATGATATTCTCATTCATTGAGATTCATTGAGATGTATGTGGATGAATAGCCTTGATTCAGCCACTTATTAGTAGATAGACTAATTTCTAAGAGAAAGTGCAAATACAGTAATTCAGTCATTATAGTTATCAACTGTATCAACATTACATATTACATAAGATGCCTTTATTTGCATATTCAGTATTTAGCATTGCAAAATTTTTATATACAGTACAGTTACTGGAAAAAGTGCCCCAGATGGTCAGATACCTTTTGCTTGTGACTAGAGATAGGTGAATAAATTTGAATGGACTTCACTTCTACTTGAAGATTAGAAAAAAAATCTGTATTTGTTAAAAAGTGGATTTTTTATATTTTGTTTTTACACAGGTCCAACAAAATAGAAGCCACTGGCTAACATCGATTAGGTGATAAGTAATAACTTCCCAGTTATTGAGCATCTGATCACCAAGACCCCCATCAATACAAAGAGCTGGGCTCTAAAGGACCCTGTCTGAGCATGAGCACCTCCATTCTATTCAGTCATAACAGAACTGCCAAAGACAATTCTGTTCCTGCGCTGTGCTTTGTTCTCTATGATGGTCCCATTTTAAAGAAAGAAATACAGGTAAGCTTGCTTGACCACTGATCCATTCAGACAAGGCTATTTTTGGGATTGGTGTGAGTCTCAGTAAATCAGATGCCAATTATGAAGAAGTTATTATCTATCCTATTGACAAGGAATATCTTAATATCTTTCAAATGTAATACTCTCTATAAATTTTAGATAGTTGATGGATGAGATCATATGGCTGATGGCTATCCCTTCTGAATTTTCCATACACAAGAATGCTTAGCTTGGTTGTAGGTGAGCAGAGGGGCGAATGCCCTGGGCTCGCAATCTCAAGAACCCCCGCCTGAAGCTACTGCCACTGTTAACTATATCAGTATACGCCCTAGTCCCATTGTGATGATGTCATCCCGCCGTGCTGGGACTCTGCTTTCTGGTGCGAGAGATAACAGCTCAGTGATCCACCCACACTGGACTTTTTTTTTAAATGGAGAACTGGGATCATATATTCCAGGATGGAGAACATATACAGTATATGTCAGAAAGGGCCAAGGATGGGGAACATACAAATGAGGAGGGGGGACAAATACATAATGAAGGGCCAAGGATGGGAAACATATATGCCAAGAAGGGCCAAGAAAAGGGAAAATATACACCAGGATAGATAGAATATATACTAGGAAGGGCCCAAGATGGGTATATACATGTATATACAAGTAAGGAGGACATATATATGAGGATTGGACCAGGATTGGGGACATAATTACCAGAATGGGAAACATATATACCAGGAAGGGCCAAGGTTTGGGAATATGTATACCAGGATGATGAACATACATAGCAAGATTGGCACAGGATGGGGGGCATATATATACCAGAATGGGGGCATATGTGCTGTACCAGGAAGGGAGGAAGGATCCAGGATGGGGAATTGTAAACCAGGATTGGCCATGTATATACTAGGATGGGGGATAAATATACCACGATGGGGGACATACTGTATGTACCAGGATGAGGGACATATATACTAGGATGGGGGACATGTATACCAGAATGGGGAACATATATACCAGAATTGGCCTAGGAGCAGACATATATACCAGAATCTTCCCAAGATGGGGGACATATATACCAGGATGGGGACATATAATATATACCAGGATGGTCCTAGGATTGGGTACATATATACTCCAAGATAAGGGTCAATATATGCCAGGATGTGGGACATACAGATGAAATAAGAAGTTTACATACACTATATAAAAAGACACACATGCATGTTTTTCTCAATATCTGACATAAAATCGGAATAAACCTTTCCTGTTTTAGGTCAATTAGGATTACCATAATTATTTGCCAAATTCCAGAATGTTGAGAGAGATAGAATGTTTTAAGGCATTTTTATTACATTTGCAAAGTGACAAGTTTACATACATTTCGTTAGTATTTGGTACCATTGCCCTTAAACTGTATGACTTGGGTGAAATATTTTGGATATCCTTCCACAATCTTCTCACAATAGTTGGTGCGAATTTGGGCCCATTTCTCCCGACAGTACTGGTGTAACTGAGCCTTGTTTGAAGGTCACCTTGCTCGCCGCCTTTTCAGCTTTACCCATACATTTTCAATAGGATTGAGATAAGGCATTTGTGATGGCCACTCCAAAACATTGACTTTGTTAGGCTGTGGTCACACATAGAAATCCGTTTTTGGAAGTGATTTTCATCACCAATCCGTTTTTTTCTGGGTGCTTTTTGAGCCTCCTGCACTCCTGAACGTTTTTGGACTTTTCATTAAAAAAACGCATGCGCGAACGCATGCGCAAACGCAAGTGCGCATTTGCATGCGTTCGCGCATGCGTTTCCCATAGGGCCCCATGTTAAAAAAACGCATGAAAACGCATGCGTTTTTTAAATGATGCCAAAAACGTTGCATGCAACGTTTTTGACTCAAAAACGGACAGGGCAATGTTTGGAGCTCCAGAGAAAAACGGACAGGGTGTTTATTACATCCAATCCGTTTTTCTGTCAGTTTTTGGACTTAGAAAAAAAAAATGAGAAAACTGAAGCCAAAAACGGACTGAGGGCTTATGTGGAACCCCAGCCTTATCTTTAAAACACTTTGTAACCAGTTTGGTGGTATGCTTCTAGCCATTCGATTTGGAAGACCCATTTCTGCCCGAGCTTTAACTTCCTGGCTGATGTCTTGAGATGTTGCTTCAGTAATGCCACATAATCTTCTTTCCTCATGATGCCATCTATTTTGTGAAGTGCACCAGTCCCGATCCTCTTATTTCCTTCAAAAGAAACGGTGGTCATTATGGCCAAACTCTTCTTTTTTAATTCAGACCACAGGACATGTC
Organism: Allobates femoralis; assembly: GCA_033576535.1. Lineage (NCBI taxonomy): Eukaryota > Metazoa > Chordata > Amphibia > Anura > Aromobatidae > Allobates > Allobates femoralis. Next base: position 104,762,751 of record JARQOC010000006.1, read on the forward strand.
TCCAAAAATGTAGGTGTTTGTTCCTGTGTGCATTTGCAATAACTAATCTGTTTTATGTAATGTTTCTTTTTCAGTAATGGATTCTTCCTGTCAAAGTAAATTATCAGCCCATGTTGATACAGTACTCGTTTCACTGCGGGTAATAACACAATTTTACCAGCTTCCACCATTGTCTTCACAAGCTCTTTTGCATTTGTTCTTGGGTTGATATGTACATGTCGGACCAAAGCATGCTCATCTTTAGAACATAGAACCCATCTCCTTCCTGAGTGGTATGATAGCTGGACATTCCTATCTTGCTTGTACTTGTGTATAATTGTTTGTACAGGTAAAACCTATATAACAATGAGTTATCAGCCCAAATTGTGGTATAAAATAAATAAATTTTATTGGCACATAATTAAAATATACAAAAGCATCTATAAATAATACATCATTGGATAAAAACACCACGATAATAATGCATCAAAATTTTTCAGATTATTACGGATCTTGAAACAGGGATAGGGGCCACAAGAATATTAAATAGTACACCAATCTATGAGAGTATTAAACATCCTATATAAGTCAATAAGACACCTGTATAGTTCAATTAATATAAATCCATGAAAGTTCCTTGAGTGATATTTTGGTACCACCTAGGGAGACCAAATCAATCTCCAAATCCCACAACCAAGTAATGTGGTCAAGAAAGGCTCTATGTGAAAGAAGTAAGAGTGCCAGATGTAATATAATTAAATGCCCAATAAAATCAACTTGTTTATATATAGAAGTGAGTATAGTGCCACATCTTCACAAAGCATAAAAAAATTGATAAAAAATAGTGACAACACAAATAATAAGGAAACTATCACACAAAGTAATTTCTTCACAAAAGTATAAAAAATGTGTGAAGGCAACGTAATGCTGCAAAGAATGTGTATATTAAACTGGGCAAGAGGTGACGGTGCATCATATCTGGACAGGTAACTACACCGCCACTGAGGGGATTAGATATTACTGGACATTGTCCGACCTCAGTACAGGAGACTAATAGGTGGCTGCATGTAATCCATATAACTGGTATATCTATGAGAAATTACCTAGGTCTTGTGTAGGACTCCTGCAATCCTGTATGTGTATGTTCCAACATAGGAAAAGCACATGTTTTCTTCTGTGACTCAGGAGGATTACATGCTTCCTTTATAGTGGAATTAATGTTATACTACCCGGGGAGAATTTAAGGTTGATTCTTTGGGTCAGAATAGTTTCTGATCATTCCCCCCTTGTATACTGGTCAAATCTTGAGAGGCTTTTTTTATGTGTTTTCCTTTTTTTTTTGGGTTATAGTTCACCTTGTATGTTGTAATCACTTGCTGTTTTCTTAATTTGCCCAGTTTAATATACACATTCTTTGCAACATTACGTTGCCTTCACACATTTTTTATACTTTTGTGAAGAAATTACTTTGTGTGATAGTTTCCTTATTATTTGTGTTGTCACTATTTTTTATCAATTTTTTTATGCTTCGTGAAGATGTGGCACTATACTCACTTCTATATATAAACAAGTTGATTTTATTGGGCATTTAATTATATTACATCTGGCACTCTTACTTCTTTCACATAGAGCCTTTCTTGACCACATTACTTGGTTGTGGGATTTGGAGATTGATTTGGTCTCCCTAGGTGGTACCAATATATCACTCAAGGAACTTTCATGGATTTATATTAATTGAACTATACAGGTATCTTATTGACTTATATAGGATGTTTAATACTCTCATAGATTGGTGTACTATTTAATATTCTTGTGGCCCCTATTCCTGTTTCAAGATCCGTAATAATCTGAAATATTTTGATGCATTATTATCGTGGTGTTTTTATCCAATGATGTATTATTTATAGATGCTTTTGTATATTTTAATTATGTGCCAATAAAATTGATTTATTTTATAGTACAAAAACTACTAGAAAAAAAGCAGCATCAGAAAAACTCACCATCCATGCCAAAGACAGAAAACCAAAAGCACTTACAGGACGCAGTCAGAGCCCAATTGTGGAGCAAGCCCAGCTGCTGGCTGATGAGTCGCCTCTACCAGCAAAAATGTGGGAGGCGACCTGCCATGCATACACTAGGCCTGCATAGAGCACCATTCACACTGATACATATGATGCAGAGTGTCTGAAAGCTACCCAACCGCTCCGCTGCCTGAGCATTGGGCCGCACAGTACGATGCTTCTGCACCACTGGATGAACGGCGCCCCTATGGGCCCACCTGCGCCCTGGATGGATAAAAAAGTGCAAAAGTTTTTTATATGATAAATAAAAAACCTTTATAGATGGGATTTTGGTTCATGTGTTGGCCCAAGACATTTAAGCTGGTGACCCACGATCAAGGGATCCCATGCTCACCAGTCCTAACAAAATTGTACAAAAACTACTAGAAAAAAAGCAGCATCAGAAAAACTCACCATCCATGCCAAAGACAGAAAACCAAAAGCACTTACAGGACGCAGTCAGAGCCCAATTGTGGAGCAAGCCCAGCTGCTGGCTGATGAGTCGCCTCTACCAGCAAAATGTGGGAGGCGACCTGCCATGCATACACTAGGCCTGCATAGAGCACCATTCACACTGATACATATGATGCAGAGTGTCTGAAAGCTACCCAACCGCTCCGCTGCCTGAGCATTGGGCCGCACAGTACGATGCTTCTGCACCACTGGATGAACGGCGCCCCTATGGGCCCACCTGCGCCCTGGATGGATAAAAAAGTGCAAAAGTTTTTTATATGATAAATAAAAAACCTTTATAGATGGGATTTTGGTTCATGTGTTGGCCCAAGACATTTAAGCTGGTGACCCACGATCAAGGGATCCCATGCTCACCAGTCCTAACAAAATTGTACAAAAACTACTAGAAAAAAAGCAGCATCAGAAAAACTCACCATCCATGCCAAAGACAGAAAACCAAAAGCACTTACAGGACGCAGTCAGAGCCCAATTGTGGAGCAAGCCCAGCTGCTGGCTGATGAGTCGCCTCTACCAGCAAAATGTGGGAGGCGACCTGCCATGCATACACTAGGCCTGCATAGAGCACCATTCACACTGATACATATGATGCAGAGTGTCTGAAAGCTACCCAACCGCTCCGCTGCCTGAGCATTGGGCCGCACAGTACGATGCTTCTGCACCACTGGATGAACGGCGCCCCTATGGGCCCACCTGCGCCCTGGATGGATAAAAAAGTGCAAAAGTTTTTTATATGATAAATAAAAAACCTTTATAGATGGGATTTTGGTTCATGTGTTGGCCCAAGACATTTAAGCTGGTGACCCACGATCAAGGGATCTTTGGCATGGATGGTGAGTTTTTCTGATGCTGCTTTTTTTCTAGTAGTTTTTGTACAATTTTGTTAGGACTGGTGAGCATGGGATCCCTTGATCGTGGGTCACCAGCTTAAATGTCTTGGGCCAACACATGAACCAAAATCCCATCTATAAAGGTTTTTTATTTATCATATAAAAAACTTTTGCACTTTTTTATCCATCCAGGGCGCAGGTGGGCCCATAGGGGCGCCGTTCATCCAGTGGTGCAGAAGCATCGTACTGTGCGGCCCAATGCTCAGGCAGCGGAGCGGTTGGGTAGCTTTCAGACACTCTGCATCATATGTATCAGTGTGAATGGTGCTCTATGCAGGCCTAGTGTATGCATGGCAGGTCGCCTCCCACATTTTGCTGGTAGAGGCGACTCATCAGCCAGCAGCTGGGCTTGCTCCACAATTGGGCTCTGACTGCGTCCTGTAAGTGCTTTTGGTTTTCTGTCTTTGGCATGGATGGTGAGTTTTTCTGATGCTGCTTTTTTTCTAGTAGTTTTTGTACAATTTTGTTAGGACTGGTGAGCATGGGATCCCTTGATCGTGGGTCACCAGCTTAAATGTCTTGGGCCAACACATGAACCAAAATCCCATCTATAAAGGTTTTTTATTTATCATATAAAAAACTTTTGCACTTTTTTATCCATCCAGGGCGCAGGTGGGCCCATAGGGGCGCCGTTCATCCAGTGGTGCAGAAGCATCGTACTGTGCGGCCCAATGCTCAGGCAGCGGAGCGGTTGGGTAGCTTTCAGACACTCTGCATCATATGTATCAGTGTGAATGGTGCTCTATGCAGGCCTAGTGTATGCATGGCAGGTCGCCTCCCACATTTTGCTGGTAGAGGCGACTCATCAGCCAGCAGCTGGGCTTGCTCCACAATTGGGCTCTGACTGCGTCCTGTAAGTGCTTTTGGTTTTCTGTCTTTGGCATGGATGGTGAGTTTTTCTGATTTATTTTATACCACAATTTGGGCTGATAACTCATTGTTATATAGGTTTTACTTACTCAGAGTTTGCCTGTTTAACCATAGTGGCCTATTATCTGGTTCTGTTTGTACAGGTATCTGGAAATTGCACCCAAGGATGAACTAGATTTGTGCAAGTCCACTGTTCTCTTCCTGATATCCTGGCTGATTTCTTTAGACTTTCCCATGATGGTACACATTCAGATGTGCATTAAAATACATCCATAGGTGTATCTCTAATTAACTCAGATGTTGCCAATAAACTTCCAAACACATGACATTATCATATGGTCTGTCCCAAATTGTTTAAAGTCATAGCAATCTTAACGTTTGTAAACTTGTGACTTTGCAGAAAGTAAAGAAAGGAAAGAAAGTCAAAATGCCTTAAAACATTTTCTTTCTCTCACTATTCTGGCATTTGGCAAATACAAATAATTATGGTAATCCTAACTAACCTAAAACAGGAAAGAAAGGTTTATTCTGATTTCATGTCAGATAGGGAGAAAAGCATGCATATGTGTCTTTTTATATAGCACTAGAAGGTGGCCCGATTCAAATGCATCGGGTATTCTAGAGTATGTATTTAGTTTATTCATGAAGATTTATGAATAACTAGCTGTGAGCCCGATGCAAATGCATCGGGATTCTAGAACGTGCATTAATTTGATTATAGTAGTTATAGCTGTTAGCCTGATGCAAATGCATCGGGTATCTAAAATATGTTTATTGTTTTTTTAAACATTTTTAAATAATAATCGCATCATCAATAGCAATAATATAAGCCATAGCATTATTATTAGCAGTAATAGCAGTATTAATAGCATTATTAGCAGTATTATGAGCATTAATAACAGTATTAATAGCATTAATAGCATTATTATTAGCATTAATAGCATTATTAATAGCATTATTAGCATTAATAATAGCATTAATAGCATTATTAATAGCATTAATAGCATTATTAATAGCATTAATAGCATTATTAATAGCATTAATAGGCATTAAATTATTAGCATTAATAGCATTAATAAGCAATTATAGCATTAATAGCATTATAATACATATTAATAGCATTATTATAGCATTAATTAAGCATTAATAATAGCATTAATAGTATTATTAATAGCATGTAATAGCATTATTATTAGCATTAATAGGATTAAAATAGCATTTAATAGCATTATTAATAGCATTAATAGCATTAATAATAGATTAATAGCATATATAGCATAATAGCATTAATAGCATTATTAATAGCATAATAGCATTATTAATAGCAAATTAATAGCATTAATAGCATTATTAATAGCAATTAATAGCATTAATAGAATATTAGCATTAATAGCAATTAATAGCATAATAATAGCATTAATAGCATGTATTAATAAAGCATTAATAGCATATTATTAGCATTAATAGCATTAATAATAGCATTAATTAGCATTAATATAGCATTAAATACATTAGCTTAATAGCATTAATAGCATTATTATTAGCATTAATAGCATTAATAGCATTATTAAAGCATTAATAGCATTAATTAATTAGCATTAATAGCATAATATAGTTATTAGCATTATAATAGCATTAATAGCATTAATTAATAGCATTAATAGCATTATTAATAGCATTAATAGCATATAGCATATTATTAGCATTAATAGCATTAATAATACATTAATAGATAAATATTAGCATAATAGCATTAATAGCATTAATTAATAGCATTAATAGCATTATATATTAGCATTATTATTAGCATTAATAGCATTAATAATAGCATTATTAGCATTAATAATAGCATTAATAACATTATAATAGCATAATAGCAATATTAGCATTAATTGCATTAATAGCATTATTATTAGCATTAATAGCATTATATAATACCATTAATAGAATAATATAAGCATTATTAGCATTAATAGCATTATTAATAGCATTAATAGCATTATTAATAGCATATAATAGCATTAATAATAGCATTATTAGCATTAATAATAGCATTAATAACATTATTAATAGCATTAATAGCATTAATTAGCATTATTGCATTAATAATAGCATTAATAACATTATTAATAGCATTAATAGCATTATTATTAGCATTAATAGCATTAATAATAGCATTATTAGCATTATAATAGCATTAATTACATTATTATTAGCATTATAGCATATATTAGCATTAATAGCATTATTATTAGCAGTAATATCATTATTATTAGAATGTTTTTTTTAAATTATTATTTTTTATTTAATTATTTATTATTTTTTATTTATTTTTTTATTATTTTTTAATTATTTTTTTTATTATTAAATTTATTATTTAGGCTGAGACCCAGTTCTCATTCAGGTCCGCTGGAAGGGCTGATATAATTAGCATATATTTATTTTTTTTTATTATTTTTTATTGAATTATTTATTATTTTTTATTTTTTTTTTTTATTATTTTTTAATTATTTTTTAATTATTTTTTTTATTATTAAATTTATTATTTAGGCTGAGACCCAGTTCTCATTCAGGTCCGCTGGAAGGGCTGATTAATTAGCATATATTTTTTTTTTTTTTATTATTATTTTTATTGAATTATTTATTATTTTTTATTTATTTTTTTATTATTTTTTAATTATTTTTTAATTATTTTTTTTATTATTAAATTTATTATTTAGGCTGAGACCCAGTTCTCATTCAGGTCCGCTGGAAGGGCTGATATAATTAGCATATATTTATTTTTTTTATTATTATTTTTATTGAATTATTTATTATTTTTTATTTTTTTTTTTATCATTTTTTAATTATTTTTTAATTATTTTTTTTATTATTAAATTTATTATTTAGGCTGAGACCCAGTTCTCATTCAGGTCCGCTGGAAGGGCTGATATAATTAGCATATATTTATTTTTTTTATTATTATTTTTATTGAATTATTTATTATTTTTTATTTTTTTTTTTATTATTTTTTAATTATTTTTTAATTATTTTTTTTATTATTTCATTTATTTATTTTTTTAAGTCAGACTGAGACGCAGTTCTCATTCAGGTCCGCCTTTTTTTTTTTTTTTATTATTATTTTTATTTAATTATTTATTATTTTTTATTTATTTTTTTATTATTTTTTAATTATTTGTAAATTATTTTTTTTATTATTTAATTTATTTATTTTTTTAAGTCAGAGTGAGACGCAGTTCTCATTCAGGTCCGCCTTTTTTTTTCCCCATTGACATACATTACCGGTGTGTCGGCGATTTTATGGCCGGCCACCTGGTTCTATTTGTCGGCCCTAAAATCGCGGACACACCGCTAATGCATGTCAATGGGCAGTCAGCTCGAATTCTGATTGGTCGGCGTTCAATCCGAAATCGGGCTGACTGCCCATAGAGATGCATTAGCGGTGTGTCCGCGATTTTAGGGCCGACAAATAGAACCAGGTGGGCGGCCATAAAATCGGCGACACACCGGTAATGTATGTCAATGGGGAAAAAAAAGGCGGACCTGAATGAGAACTGCGTCTCAGTTTTGAGGGGCTCTTCTGATTGGCTGAGGGCAGTATACAGCGACCAATCAGAAGAGGGCCTCAGATCTCATTGAGGTAGAATGGGGGATTTTTCGTCCATTCTATCTTAATGAGAAGGAAGAGGACATCGGAGGTGGAAGTTTGCGAAAAGAAGACAGAAGATCCCCGGGGCCGGACGAAGAGGCGGAGATGGCGGAAAGAAGAGAGAAGACCCCCGGGGCCGGAGGAAGATGACGCTTGGCCGGACGGAGGACTTGTGAATCGGACGGACGATCAGATGACTTGAAGGCATGTAAGTGATCGACGGGGACGTTAGGTTAGGGGACGGCGGGGGCTTAGGGTGTAGGGCCTTAGGTGACAGCGGCGTTAGGTTAGGGGACGGCGGGGGCTTGGGGTGTAGGGCTTTAGGTGTTAGCGGTGTGAGCTTAGGAGGCGGCGGGGCTTAGGGGATAGGGGCTTAGGTGCGGCGGGGCTTAGGGGGCAGGGGGGGGGTAGGGGTTTAGGTGCGGAATCGGGGGTAGGGGGTTAGGTGCGGCTTAGGGGGTAGGGGCTTGCGGCAGAGGGTAGTGGCTGCAGCGGGGTAGTGGATTAGGGCGTCAGGGGGTAGGGGCTTCGGCGGCGGGGTAGTGGGTTAGGGTTTAGGGCGGCAGGGGGTAGGGGCTTCGGGCGGCGGGGTAGTGGGTTAGGGGTTAGGGCGGTTAGGGGTAGGGGCTGCTGCGGTGGGGTCGGCGGCGGGGTAGTGGGTTAGGGCGGCAGGGGGTAGTGGCTTGCGGCAGAGGTCGGGGTAGTGGCTTAGGGGTAGGGGCTGCTGGTTAGGGCGGCAGGGGGTAGTGCTTAGGGGTAGGGGCTGCTGCGGCGGGGTCGGCAGGGGGTAGGGGCTTGCAGGGTATTGGCTTAGAGGTAGGGGCTGCTGCGGCGGGGTAGTGGGTTAGGGCGGCAGGGGGTAGGGGCTTGCGGCAGAGGTCGGGGTAGTGGCTTAGGGGTAGGGGCTGATGCTGGGGGGTCGGGGTAGTGGCTTAGGGGTAGGGGCTGATGCTGGAGGGTCGGGGTAGTGGCTTAGGGGTAGGGGCTGATGCTGGGGGGTCGGGGTAGTGGCTTAGGGGTAGGGGCTGGTGGTTAGGGCGGCAGGGGGTAGTGCTTAGGGGCTGCTGCGGCGGGGTCGGCGGCGGGGTAGTGGGTTAGGGCGGCAGGGGGTAGTGGCTTGCGGCAGAGGTCGGGGTAGTGGCTTAGGGGTAGGGGCTGCTGGTTAGGGCGGCAGGGGGTAGTGCTTAGGGGTAGGGGCTGCTGCGGCAGGGGGTAGTGCTTAGGGGTAGGGGCTGCTGCGGCGGGGTCGGTAGGGGCTTGCGGGGTAGTGGCTTAGAGGTAGGGGCTGCTGCGGCGGGTAGTGGTAGTTCGGCAACGGTGGTGGGTTAGGGCGGCAGGGGGTAGGGGCTTGCGGCAGAGATCGGGGTAGTGGCTTAGGGGTAGGGGCTGCTGCGGCGGGGTCGGCAGGGGGGCTTGTAGCAGAGGGTAGTGGTAGTTCGGCAACGGTGTAGGCTGTAGTGTACAGCGCGATGGTATACTACAGTCCCATGGCGCTTATGGGCATGGGACTGTAGTATACTATAGCGGTGTACACTACAGTAGTATGGGCTTAGGGTAGTGGGAGTTCTGCGACGGTGTACAGCGCGATGGCTGTAGTGTACAGCGCGATGGTATACTACAGTCCCATGGCGCTTATGGGCATGGGACTGTAGTATACTATAGCGGTGTACACTACAGTAGTATGGGCTTCGGTGGCTTGGTTAGCGGTGTAGCGACTCGCAATGCCCGCTTCGCGGGCATTGCTTCGCTAGGCTGCAACGACTCGCAATGCCCGCTTTGCGGGCATTGCTTCGGGAGTCGCCGTGGCCGCTACGCGGCCACGGACAGAGTCCAGGAGATGAAACCTGGACTCGCTAACCAAGCCACCGGAAGCAGCGCCGCTCCGACGGAAGTCGCTACGGCAATTATATAATAGATGCAAAGCTGGGTTTATATCCTTCGCCAATATCGCTGATTGCTGGCAACTGGCCGGGCGCAACCAATCAGCGAAGCGTGGTTGAAATCCCGCTCCAATTTGCGGGCGTATTGTCCCTGTTGCTGATTGGTTGTGGGTGGCTGGCTTGACCAATCAGCGATGCAGGATTTGCTTTACAGACAAACAGACAGAAGTAGACTATTATATAGTAGATACCTACAGCAGTACTGGTGTGCAGCGGTGCCATTGTGCAGTGGTGCCGGAGTCCAGGAGGGGAAAGTGAGAGGGTGCGGTCAGGAGGGTGCCGTGGGACAGTGGCCGGGTGCGGGTAGGAGGGGACCAGGGAACAGCGGTCAGGAGGGGGCCGGGGAAGAGCGGGTGGGTGTGGGCAGGAGGGGGCCAGGGGACAGCGGCCGGGTGCGGGCAGGACGGGGCCGGGGGACAGCGGCCGGGTGTGGGCAGGAGGGGGCCGGGGGACAGCGGCCGGGTGTGGGAAGAAGAGGGCCAGGGAAAAGCGGCCAGGTGTGGGCAGGAGGGGGCCAGGGAACAGTGGCCGGGTGCGGGCAGGAGGGGGCAAGCGGCCCCTCCTGCCCGCACCTGGCCTCTGTTCCCTGGCCCCCTCCTGCCCACAGCAGAGTGCTTAGCAGAATATATGGCGGCTCAGTAGTTAGCAGAGTTTACAGTGGCTCAGTGGTTAGCAGAGTATATGGGGGCTCAGTGGTTAGCAGACTTTACGGCGGCTCAGTGATTAACAGAGTATATGGCGGCTCAGTGGTTAGCAGAGTATACGCTGGCTCAGTAATTAGCACTGTATATGGAGCCTCAGTGGTTAGCACTCTATGGTGGCTCAGTGGTTGGCACTGTATATGGTGGCTCAATAATTAGAACAGTAATGTGGCTCAGTGGTTAGCACTGTATATGGTGACTCAGTGGTTAGCACAGTATGGTGGCTCAGTGGTTAGCACTGTATATGGTGGCTCAGTGGTTAGCACTGTATATGGTGGCTCAGTGGTTAGCACTGTATATGGTGGCTCAGTGGTTAGCACAGTATGGTGGCTCAGTGGCTAGCACTGTACGGTGGCTCTGTAGTTAGCACCGTATGGTGGCTCAGTGGTTGGCACTGTATATGGTGGCTCAGTGGTTAGCACAGTATGGTGGCTCAGTGGTTAGCTCAGTATGGTGGTTCAGTGGTTAGCACTGTATATGGTGGCTCAGTGGATAGCGCTGTATATGGTGGCCCAGTGGTTAGAACAGTATGATAGATTAGTGGTTTGCACTGTATGGTGGCTCAGTGGTTAGCACAGTATGGTGGCTCAGTGGTTAGCACAGTACGGTGGCTCAGTGGTCAGCACAGTACGGTGGCTCAGTGGTTAGCACAGTACAGTAGCTCAGTGGTTAGCACTGCGTGGTGGCTCAGTGGTCAGCGCAGGATGGAGGCAGAGTTGTCAGCGCAGGATGGAGACAGAGTGGTTAACACAGCATGGAGGCAGAGTGGTAAGTGCAGGATGGAGGCAGAGTGGTCAGCGCAGGATAGAGGCAGAGTGGTCAGCGCAGGATGGAGGCAGAGTGGTCAGCGCAGGATGGAGGCAGAGTGGTCAGTGCAGGATGGAGGCAGAGTGGTCAGCGCAGGATGGAGGCAGAGTGGTCAGTGCAGGATGGAGGCAGAGTGGTCAGCACAGGATGGAGGCAGAGCGGTCAGCGCAGGATGGAGGCTCGGTGGTCCGCACAGAATGGAGGCTCAGTTGTCAGCACAGGATGGAAGCTCAGTGGTCAGTGCAGGATGGAGGCAGAGTGGTCAGCACAGGATAGAGGCAGAGTGGTCAGCGCAGGATAGAGGGCCAGTGGTCAGCGCAGGATGGAGGCTCAGTGGTTAGCACGGGATGCAAGCTCAGTGGTCAGCACAGGATGGAGGCAGAGTGGTCAGCGCAGGATGGAGGGCCAGTGGTCAGCAGAGGATGGAGGCTTAGTGGTCAGCACAGGATGGAGGCAGAGTGTTCAGTGCAGGATGGAGGGCCAGTGATCAGCAGAGGATGGAGCAGTGTGTCCCAGTACTTGGGATGCTCGGTGAGCACTGAGTACCGCCGAGATGCTCGGACTCTTCACTAATAATTATCAATCTGACACAAATACACTGCTCCCTTCGGTGCACACAGCGAGCTGGCACCTCACAGAGAGCAGAATGATTGTTAGGGTCCCTCTTGGGGGCACAGCAAGGTGTGGTATGCTGCGACGATTTGAAAAAGCCCCCTTTACCGACCTTTCCCAGAAACACTCATTTTATAGCCGAAAGTCTGTGGACGGAGCCTATGACTCATTGACTTGCATTGGGCTTGGTGATCGGTCGAGCACCCGAGCATCTTTAGATGCTCAACCAGAGCTTCGAGCACCCGAGCATTTTAGTACTCGCTCATCACTAATAGAGACTTTTGGTTAGGAGACAGTGTCACTTTAATTAGTGGCCTCCTAAAGCCGTGTTCCCTTTTAGTAAAAACACTGATTTTTTTTTTGTGTGAAGAATCTGCTGCATTTTATAATTCAAGCTAAGCTTTGAACATTGAGGTATTTCTTTCTGTTTAAACTTGTATGGGGAACCTGAAAAAATACCTTTAAAAAATGCAATTGTGTTTTTAAGTGAAGAATAACATAATTTCTGAACTAAAAAAAAAAACTGCATTAAAACTGCACCAAAAACTGGGAGACGCATAACAAAATGCTCCCGAAGCTCAATAATCAGAGCAGATTGCTGTTACGTGTTTTGGTGCAGATACCTGGGAACATGACGTTTGCAGAAGGAAAGAATTTTGAAGACCCCATGTTACAGTTTACCTTTTAATTTAAAAAAAAAAACTTTATATTTTTAATTTGGATTTAGAAGCAGAATGTGGTTTTTGTTTTATATTCTAATTTATCTTCATTTAGGAAAAAAGAAGAAAAGTGAAGGCTATAAAAAAGAACTTTATTCCCTTTAAATATCTAAGCCCTGTGAATAAAAAGAAGATGGGCACCGAGTACATTGTGCATTGAAAATATGACAGTAAATGTTCCGGCAAAGTCATATTCTTGACTGCCGCATCCATTAGCCACTTTTATTTCCTGTCACCCCGTGAATCTCACAATATCTGTTTTGCAAAATGAATACTGAAAAATGTTATTTTATCTTTCAATATGATCTTCTTGCTATTTTATTTACCATGCAGCTCTTTTTCTAGATAAAAAAAACACAAAAACCATTTGATTTATAGGCTGCATCCAGTACCCAGAGCCTCTTTAGGACAAAAGCAAAATGCAGTTTGTGTTTCTGGGTAAATATCTGAGTTTAATGGTGTGGATTTCAATATAGGCTTTCATGAAACTCGACTTGGGATCTTGATGCATCATAAATTTATGTCACTAATAGACTCGTCTTCAAGGGCATTGACCATGTTTTTTGTAACAACTGAAGCTACTGAATCAAAGTTTATTTTATGTATTCACCTATTTTCTTTTAATTTTCCATTGTGGACAATATTTGAGTTATAATGCTATTTTCAACTGATTCATCAACTGCGACTTTTTAAAGATTCACAACATTTTTGTACAATTGTACTTTAAAGTGTAAATGTGAACTGGTTGTTAATTATGGGTCACATAGCAGCTAAGATAATGCTTTTTTTGTGCCATATATCTTATTTTCTCACATTTTTTCAGTGCTTTTAAAAACTGCATTTTATTGCTATGTGGGCATGGCCAGAGTTACCCAGAACTGTGTATGTATTTACACTGCTTCTGAGAGTAGGCTCATAGGGAGCAGTACAATGTGACAGCAGAGAAGAGTTTAACAGAGATCCTGACTGAGCTGTGTGGAGCCAGATGACAGATCAGAAGCTCGTGTCAAGGAAAGAGGACTTTGCTTTAATTCTGACATTCAGACATTGCTTAGCACTGTGCTGTAGTCTGATGTAATCTGACACATTGATTCCTCATCTGAAGCAGTCAGGAGCTTGAACACTGTGCAGGCCATGCCCCCTTTCCTTTATGTGGTTACATGCCCTGTATTCAGTGTGAAGACGGATTTGACTGATAATGAACATATGTCTGCTTCACACACAGTCTAGTGTGGATACATTTTAGAAGATTTATGAATGGTTACATAATTCTCTGCAAAAGTATATTTGAAAGTTTATCAATAATATATATAATAATATAAAATCAATTGCTCTACATTATTGTTAAAAAAAATGTAAACGGCCTTGTAAACACATACCAATGCGTTTTTTTAACCCTTAGAAAAACTGATCAGTTTTTCTAAGGGTGCCAAATAGTTTTCCCTGTGGTTCTGAACGCTTTTGTGAAGTTTTTGGACTTAGTAATTTTTTCATTAACAACGCATATGCGTTAACGCAGGTGCCTATATGTCCCATGCGTTTTTACAGCACCCAAAAAACGCTGCATGCAGTGTTTTTTGGAATGGTGAAAAAAAATGCATTTGTGGTTAAAAAATGCAGCTAAATTTAAGTGCACCATTAGTGATGGGCGAATCCTAAATTACTCGGAATCGCTTGACTCTAGCGAGTCTGAGCCCGGGACTCGCTACTCGTTGCGAGTCTAGCGAGTCCAATGTTAATGAATGGGGAAGCGAGTAATAGCGAGTAGTGTGAGATTTACAAATCGCAGATGTGTCTCGGAAGCTTCAGCCTGAAGCAATCCTAGTTTTGTCATTTATTTGCATTGGACTCGTTTACTTTGTAAGTAATTGCTGGGAAACTCGCACAGATAAGAGAAGAGTCCTGTCTGCTCTGTGCAGCTCCAGGGTCCTAGAGCCTGCCTACTGCCTGATGTAGCAGTGCTGAGATTGTTCTCAGTCTGCTCATTCCCTGTGTACAGACAAGAATGTCTGTGCACAGAGATGATGTAGCAGTGCTGAGATTGTTCTCAGTCTGCTCATTCCCTGTGCATAGACATCTATATACACAGGGGATGTAGCAGAGAGGACATCGCGTTTTGGACTGCGTCGGACGGAAGAGGATTTTTTTAATTAAAGATGGAGTCCCTAATGGCTTTTTTTTAAAATTTCTAATAAAAAAATTTCTCTGTGTTGTGTTTTTTTTAAAACAATTTAATAGAAATTCATGGCGGTCATGTCTAATATTGGCGTGACTGCCATAAATTTCGGGCTTAGGGCCAGCTGATAATACAAAGCTGGCCCTAACCTCTATTACCCAGCGTGCCACCGCCACCAGGGCCGCTGGAAGAGCGGGGTTCAGCGCCAGAGGATGGTGCTTCAATGAACGCGCCATCTTCTGGGGCGGCTGCGGGCTGCAATTTCCAGCGGGGGGTGCCCAGAAAGCTTGGGCATCCCTGCGCTGCGGATTCCAGCCCCCAGCTGCTTAGCTGTACCTGGCTAGACATAGAAATTGCTCGGAGCCCCACGCATTTTTTTGACTTCGACTCCGAGACGACTCCAACTCCGAGACGACTCCGACTCGACTCCGAGACGACTCCGACTCCGAGACGACTCTGACTCTGAGTCGACTCCGACTCCGAGACGACTCCGACTCCGAGACGACTCCGACTCGACTCCGAGACGACTCCGACTCCGAGACGACTCCGACTCCGAGACGTCTCCGACTCCGAGACGACTCTGACTCCGACTCCGACTCCGAGATGACTCCGACTCCGAGACGACTCCGACTCCGAGACGACTCCGACTCCGAGACGACTCCGACTCCGACTCGACTCCGAGACGACTCCGAGACGACTCCGACTTCGAGACGACTCCGACTCCGACTCCGAGACGACTCCGACTCCGATTCCGAGACGACTCCGACTCCGAGACGACTCCGACTCCGACTCCGAGACGACTCCGACTCCGAGACGACTCCGACTCCGAGACGACTCCGACTCCGACTCCGAGACGACTCCGACTCCGATTCCGAGACGACTCCGACTCCGAGACGACTCCGACTCCGACTGCGAGACGACTCCGACTCCGAGACGACTCCGACTCTGAGACGACTCCGACTCCGAGACGACTCCGACTCCGAGACGACTCCGACTCCGACTCCGACTCCGACTCCGAGACGACTGCAACTCCGAGACAACTCCGACTCCGAGACAACTCCGACTCCGAGACGACTCCGACTCCGAGACGACTCCGACTCCGACTCCGAGACGACTCCGACTCCGAGACGACTCCGACTCCGAGACGACTCCGACTCCGAGATGACTCCGACTCCGAGACGACTCCGACTCCGAGACGACTCCGACTCCGAGACGACTCCGACTCCCACTCGACTCCGAGACGACTCCGACTCCGACTCGACTCCGAGACGACTCCGACTCCGAGACGACTCCGACTCCGAGACGACTCCGACTCCGAGACGACTCCGAGACGACTCCGACTCCGACTCGACTCCGAGACGACTCCGACTCCGACTCGACTCCGAGACGACTCCGACTCCGAGACGACTCCGACTCCGACTCCGAGACGACTCCGACTCCGATTCGACTCCGAGACGACTCCGACTCCGAGACGACTCAGACTCCGAGACGACTCCGACTCCGAGACGACTCCGACTCCGAGGCGACTCCGACTCTGAGGCGACCCTGACTCCGAGACTCTGACTCTGAGCCTCTGACTCTGAAATTCATTAAAGAATAAAAAAAAAAATGCGTGGAGCTCCGCGCAATTTCTATGTCTAGCCAGGTACAGCTAAGCAGCTGGGGGCTGGAATCCGCAGCGCAGGGATGCCCAAGCTTTCTGGGCACCCCCTGCTGCAAATTGCAGCCCGCAGCCGCCCCAGAAGATGGCGCGTTCATTGAAGCGCCATCCTCTGGTGCTGAACCCCGCTCTTCCAGCGGCCCTGGTGGCGGTGGCACGCTGGGTAATAAAGGGGTTAATACCAGCTTTGTTATACAAGCTGGTATTAAGCCCGAGATTCTTAATGTCAGGCCACGTTTGACCCAGCCACTAAGAATCTCCAATAAAGGGTTAAAAAAACACAACACAGAGAAAATTTTTTATTTGAAATAAAAAAAAAAGCCATTAGGGACTCCATCTTTAATTAAAAAAATCCTCTTCCGTCCGACGCAGTCCAAAATGCGATGTCCTCTCTGCTACATCCCCTGTGCATAAATATAGATGTCTATGCACAGGGAATGAGCAGACTGAGAACAATCTCAGCACTGCTACATCAGGCAGCAGGCGGGCTCTAGGACCCTGGAGCTGTACAGAGAAGACAGCTGGACTCGGCTCGCAAAGAAACAGCAGTTATTTGCGAGTTTCCCTGCTATCACTGGCACAGTAGCCGAGTCTAATGCAAACAATGGCAATCCTAGTTTTGTCAGCGTTTCTGACAAAACTAGGATTGATATTGATTTGCATTGGACTCGTGCGAGTAATCACTGGGAAACTCGCAGAGTACCGAGTCCTGCGAGTCCTTTACTACTCGCCAAGTAACGAGTCCTAGCGAGTAGATTCGCCCATCCCTATGCACCATACGTTAACGCATGTGGATTTTTTTAAACAGCTAAAAAACGCAGAGAATGCCAAAAAAGCTGATATGTGTGAACAAGGCCAACAGTGGTTACGCTTTAATCAGTGAAACACAGCGGAGTAACTCATTGGTCCATGGGTGGTCAGCAACAGGTCAGGTGAAAGATGAGTATTGTTATTTTTTTTAACAATTTTCCTGACCCTCTATACTACAGCAAAATGGTGACAACAATTGGTTGAACCTTTCTGTATTCACAGAGAGCAAATTCCAAAAAATCTACGGTATATTCAGGAGAATTAACATTTTTGTAAAATTCTAAAATTTAATTCTCTTTCAAATAGCATGAAAACATCAAAGGTCACATCATTTTAGCAGCACCTCAAGTTGTGTCAAAATTATATTACTTTTTAAAACTTTAAATGACAGAATACTGACATGAAAGCTTTGATTAATTGGGCCCTTTTTGATTTATTGCAGCAATGTAACCACAGATCTGAATTTTTTTTATTAGAAAATGTTGCAGTTATAAGGGTATATATGACAAGCCCACTGGGACAGTGGAGTACTCGGAACTGAGTAGGAAGTTCTTTGGGGAGGTCACGGGGTCGTGACCCGCTTCCGTGGCCCCGGCGGTGACATTAAGTGAGGGGGGAGTCTATTTGGGAAAATTAATTAGTGATGCCACCTGTGGTATTCGACAATTAAGGATGGAAAACTGACGCTGCGGTGCAGATCCTATGGGGATGTTGGTATTGCAGCAGAGATGCTGTAGCTCTTCATGGGTAGAGCTGTAGGACCCAGAGCAGGAATAGGGTCTTATTGAAGGGATAACGGTGCGGTGAATAACTGGAGGACACAGCAGGGTGCAGTCTTTTAGATCTTTACTCACAGTGGCACAAGGCTGCAAGTTGTTCCAGCCTTTAGGGCTCAGGGCTCTAGACAACACTCAGATTATTCAGGAACTTTCTACCTGGACCCCCTTCTGATGTTCCTTCCTCGGCCATCTCCCTGCGCTGGATTCTTGCCCTCCTCAGAGTGCCACTCACCCAGTGTCTTGAGGTAGTAGCCTCGGGTCCAGTCGGGCAACCCCATCCTGGTCCCCTGACCCTATGTGGCCACCTTTTCAATGAATGAGTGTGGACTTGGACCGTGGTTCTTGAAGTCACCTTGGTCCCCAGTTCGCCAGTTAAGTCATAAAACAGATTCCAGCACCCAGAGGCCTAGTTGTACCTGGCTGGACACAAAAATAGGGCGAAGCCCATGTAAATTTTTTTTTAATTGTTTCTTAAAATTCATTAAATAATTAAAAAGAAGGGCTTCCCTATATTTTTGTTTCCAGTCAGGAACAAATAGTCAGCCGGGGGGTTGGGGGCAGCCGTTACCTGCCCGCTGTACCTAGCTGGCATACAAAAATATGGCAAAGCGCACATCAAATTTTTTTTTAATAGTTCATTAAACAACAAAAAAAAACACAAATACATTAAGGGACTGCATCTTTTTTAACTACTCGACCCTCATCTCTGTGCTGAACACTCTCAGCTCTGCTTCATCATAGACCAAGGAGATGAAAAAAGCTTCTATCCCCTTGGCCCCTGAAGGAGAGCTCGGAGCGCTGCGGCATCGTAGCAGGGGTAACTCAGGTCACCCAAGGACAGCTCAGGTCAAGCCACCTGAGCTGTCTTCGGGTGACCTCAGTGTCTCCCCGGTTACAATGCCACAGATTGCGCTCCTTATGCCAATTACGTACTGAGCTGTCAGAAGATTGCACCAAAAAGCATGAAAAATGCACCAAAATACATGAAATCCGTGGCAAAAACCACGGGAAAGAATGTTGCAGTTTTTGTGTTTTTTTGGCACATGAGATGCAGATGAACACCATGGACACGGTGCATGCAGTTTCAGGCCTAAATTGCACCAAAAAGCATGAAATATGTGGCAAAATACTCAACGCTTTTGCCAAAGATTTCATGCTTGTTTGGTGCAATTTAGGCCTAAAACTGCATGCACCGTGTCCAAGGTGTTCATCTGCATCTTCTTGGCCAATAAAAGCACAAAAAATGCTGCTTCTTTCCCTTGTTTTTTTCTGCAGATTTCATGCTTTTTAGGGCAATTTAGGCCTATAGCTGCATGTATTGTGTCCAAGGTGTTCATCTGCATCTCTTGGGCCACAAAAAGCACAAAAACTGCTGCATTTTTCCCAAGGTTTTTGCCGCTGATGTCATGCTTTTTGGTGCAATCTTCTGACAGCTCAGTGTGTAAGTGGAGTAAGGAGTGTGATCCGCAGCACTGTAAGTGGAGAGACACTGGGGTCACTCGAGGACAGCTCACATGGCATGACCTGAGCTGTCCTCGTGCTACCTGAGTTACCCCCCTTATGATGCCATAGCGCTCCCGGCTCTCCTTCAGGGATCACAGGGATAGAAGCTTTGTTCATCCCCTTGGTCTCTGATGAAGGAGAACTGAGAGTGTTCAGCACAGAAATGGGGGTCGAGGGGTTAAGGCCCCTTTCACATTAGCGGTTTGCTGATGTTTCCGGCAGATGTTGCCGTATCTGCTGGATTAGCCACCTAACGGCCGCATTTGCGACTCTGATTTGGCAAACCCCATTCACTCTCTATGGGGCTTGCGGTCGGGTGCGGCAAGTGCGGTTTACAGGATCTGCTGGATTCGGAACTTGCTACCAGCATTTAGTTCGCGTCCGCAAGTGCCGGATCCAGCAGATCCGGCGAAATCGCCACTTGCAGCACCCGACTGCAAGCCCCATAGAGATTGCAATGGGGCTTGCCGGATCAGTGCCGCAAGTGCAGCCATTAGGCGGCCGATATGGCAAATACGGCGACATCTGCCAGAAACATCAGCAAGCCGCTGATATGAAAGGGGCCTAATAAAGATGCAATTCCTAAATGTATTTGTGTTTTTTTTAATGAATTTTTTAATTTTTTTTACCGGTAATAGTGGGCTTCACCATATTTTTGTATGCCAGCCAGGTACAGCAGGCAGGTACATGCTGCCCGAACCCCCCCAACTGCCTATTTGTACCCGGCTGGAAACAAAAATATAGGGAAACCCATTTTTTAAATATTTCATGAATTTCATGAAATAATTAAAAAAAAATTGACTTGGGCTTTGCCCTATTTTTGTGTCCAGCCAGGTACCACCAGGCTGCTGGGGGCTGGAATTTGCAGCACAGGGTTGCCCAAGCTTTCTGAGCCCCCCCGCCACGCCATCATATCTGGCCTGGTGCATTTTGGGGGCTTATCATGTGGTATGGCTCAGCTCCGGCGCATGCACAGTGCGCATATTGAAGCCGAGCCGGTGATGTCATAAGCCCCGACAATGCACGTTCCGCCCTGCTTTTCACAGTGGAAGAGGAGGCAGGAAATTTCAAATAGAGGAAAAAAAGAAGAACAAATTATGACGTCCAGCAGGACATGCTGAAAGAAAGCGAGGAGGGATGAATGAAGCCCCACAGCCCACCCATCGCAGTCTACGGATGCAGACTACATGTAAGTATATAACTAATTTTCTTAAAACTTTATAGTGCAGTTTTAGGTGAGACAGGGATGGTTCGGGATCAGCTAGGAAGGTCCAGGGACAGGTAGTGGTAGCAGAAGGGTGTAGAACGAGCTGTCAGGTTCCCTCTAAGTATATATTCCTGATACCTGACTGTGACGAAAAAAAATGAACATGTTCCTACCATTTGTATCTGACCTGAGTCTAGAAGAAAACATTTTTTGCCGTCAGGCTGGAAACACATTGTCCTTGTGATATACGAGTCACTCGGAGGAGTGTGGGATCATTAACCCTTAATGACCTCTTCCTCCACACACGCGTCCTGACAGGGAGAGGTCGTTTAGGGTTAATTATCCGACACTCTCGTCCGAGTGACTCGTATATCACACGGACAATGTGTTTCCAGCCTTAAGGTGGCTTCACATCATGGACTGATCAGGTCCGGGGCTGTCCGGGGTGACCCTGACAGCCCCGGACCCAATTATCACCCTGTGCAGCCCTATGGAGCTGGTTGGCAGCTATCTGCCATCCGGTTTCCATTTCTCCAGGAGAATCCGGGTGTGTTTGGATTTTTCTCCCGGACACAAAAACATTGTTTGCAACATTTTTGTATCCTGGGAGAAATATCTCCCCAAATTGGCTTCTCCCGGATCTTACCGGATTCCTCCGGATCCTCCCGGATCCGGGACAATCTGGCGCTCCCTAATATGGGAGCCTATGGGGCCGGATTGCCCCAATCCGGGATGATCCGAGTACCGGACACCTGCAGCTGCACGCTGATCTAATTTCAGGACCGCGGCTACCTCCCCGCGGTCCTGAATCATCAGCAGCAGCTGCATCCGATTGCACACCGGCCCAGAGGGCATATTAGCCCTCCGGTTCTGTGTGCTGATCCGGTCCGGGGCTGTCAGGTTCATCCCTGACAGCCCCGGATCAGATGTCACCGTGGTGTGAAGCCAGCCTTAGTGACTTTTTTCACTCTCCTCATGTATGAAGATTGCATGTGGTAAAATAGTGTTTTCTAAAGGTACCTTTACACACAGAGATATATTGCTTGCAATTCACTGGTTGCAGTGAAATCATGGACACATTGTTACATTTGTACACGGTCACAAAATAGAACAATGTGTCCATGATTTCACTGCAACCAGTGAATTGCAAGCAATATATCTCTGTGTGTAAAAGTACCTTTAGGGCCCCTTTACACGCGGCTACATGTCTAGGGTGGCTACCAGGCTCGGTCTGGGCCGCTGGGTAACCGGTTAAAAGTGATGGTGGGCCCCCAGGCATTGTGGCCCCGCCCCCCTAGCCCCGCCCCCCAACGGGCCCGAACGGGTCCCCCTGGACAGGGCCGGCATTAGCAAAGTCCTTCCCTGAGCGGAGCAGCTAATCGCATCTGACTGTAATGAGTCGGCAGCAGCCAGCAGCAGAAGATCTTTATCTCCTGCACCATCGTGTTGCACACAGGAGGGGAGATCTGCTGCTGGCTTTCACTGCAGTCAGACGCTGACGCTATACATAAGCGTCTCCTATCAGGTTAGGAGGAAGAGGTAGGGAAACAGTGCTCAGGGGCATCATGTTAGGTCAGGCCTGCAGGGCCCCAGCTCCCAAGAAGGCTCCCCCTCCCAAGAAGCCTGCAGGGGCCCTAGCTCCAGCTCCCAAGAAGACTACAGGGGCCCCAGCTCCCAAAAAGGCTATCCCTCTCAAGAAGCCTGCAGGGGCCCCAGCTCCCGCTCCCAAAAAGCCTGCAGGGGCCCCAGACCCCTGCTCCCAAGAAGGCTCCCCCTGCCATGAAGCATGCAGGGGCCCCAGCTCCTGCTTCCAAGAAGCCTGCAGGGCCTCAGCTCCCCCTCCCTCTGTGCCCTCCTATCAATCCATCTTGTCAGCAGCGTCAGTTAGGGGTAGGGTGCCTGCAGTGCTCTTCGACTACAGGAAAAGATGAAGTGCTGTCCTGAAGACCAGGAAGGAAAAGAAAAAGACCTCTACATAGATAAGTATAGTGTGTAATGTGTGTGTAGCATGTAATGTAAAGCGTGTAATGTGCAGAGTGTAATGTGTAATGTGCATTGTGTAATGTGCATTGTGTAATGTGTAATGTGCAGTGTGTAATGTGTAATGTGCAGTGTGTAATGTGCAGTGTGTAATGTGTAATGTGCAGTGTGTAATGTGTAATGTGCAGTGTGTAATGTGCAGTGTGCAGTGTGTAATGTGCAGTGTGTAATGTGCAGTGTGTAATGTGCAGTGTGCAGTGTGTAATGTGCAGTGTGTAATGTGCAGTGTGTAATGTGTAATGTGCAGTGTGTAGTGTGTAATGTGCAGTGTGTAATGTTCAGTGTGTAATGTGCAGTGTGCAGTGTGTAGTGTGCAGTGTGTAATGTGCAGTGTGTAATGTGTAGTGTGCAGTGTGTAATGTGCAGTGTGTAATGTGTAATGTGCAGTGTGTAATGTGCAGTGTGTAATGTGCAGTGTTTAATGTGTAATGTGCAGTGTGCAGTGTGTAATGTGCAGTGTGTAATGTGTAATGTGCAGTGTGTAATGTGCATGTGTAATGTGTAATGTGCAATGTGTAATGTGCAGTGTGTAATGTGCAGTGTGTAATGTGTAATGTGTAATGTGCAGTGTGTAATGTGCAGTGTGTAATGTGTAATGTGCAGTGTGTAATGTGCAGTGTGTAATGTGCAGTGTGTAATGTGTAATGTGCAGTGTGTAATGTGCAGTGTGTAATGTGCAGTGTGTAATATGCAGCGTGTAATGTGCAGTGTGTAATGTGCAATGTGCAGCGTATAATGTGCAGCGTGTAATGTGTAATGTGCAGTGTGTAATGTGCAGTGTGTAATGTTTAATGTGCAGTGTGTAATGTGTAATGTGCAGTGTGTAATGTGCAGTGTGTAATATGCAGCGTGTAATGTGCAGTGTGTAATGTGCAATGTACAGCGTATAATGTGCAGCGTGTAATGTGTAATGTGCAGTGTGTAATGTGCAGCGTGTAATGTGCAGCGTGTAATGTGCAGTGTGTAATGTGTAATGTGCAGTGTGTAATGTGCAGTGTGTAATGTGCAGTGTGTAATGTGCAGTTTGTAATGTGCAGTGTGTAATGTGCAATGTGCAGCGTATAATGTGCAGCGTGTAATGTGCAGTGTGTAATGTGCAGTGTGTAATGTGCAGTGTGTAATGTGCAGCTTGTAATGTGCAGCGTGTAATGTGTAAATGTGCAGCGTATAATGTGCAGCGTGTAATGTGTAATGTGCAGTGTGTAATGTGTAATGTGCAGTGTGTAATGTGTAATGTGCAGTGTGTAATGTGTAGTGTGTAATGTGCAGTGTGTAATGTGTAATGTGCAGTGTGTAATGTGCAGTGTGTAATGTGCAGTGTGTAATATGCAGTGTGTAATATGCAGCGTGTAATGTGCAGTGTGTAATGTGCATCGTGTAATGTGTAATGTGCAGTGTGTAATGTGCAGTGTGTAATGTGCAGCGTGTAATGTGCAGCGTGTAATGTGCAGTGTGTGTAATGTGCAGTGTGTAATGTGCAGTGTGTAATGTGCAGTGTGTAATGGTGCAGTGTGCAATGTGCAGCGTATAATGTGCAGCGTGTAATGTGCAGTGTGTAATGTGCAGTGTGTAATGTGTAATATGCAGTGTGTAATGTGCAGCGTGTAATGTGCAGCATGTAATGTGCAGCGTATAATGTGCAGTGTGTAATGTGCAGTGTGTAATGTGCAGCGTGTAATGTGCAGCATGTAATGTGTAATGTGCAGCGTGTAATGTGTAATGTGCAGTGTGTAATGTGCAGCATGTAATGTGCAGTGTGTAGTGTGTAATGTGCAGCGTGTAATGTGCAGCGTGTAATGTGCAGCGTGTAATGTGTAATGTGCAGCGTGTAATGTGTAATGTGCAGCGTGTAATGTGCAGTGTGTAATGTGCAGCGTGTAATGTGCAGTGTGTAATGTGCAGTGTGTAATGTGCAGCGTGTAATGTGCAGCGTGTAATGTGTAATGTGCAGTGTGTAATGTGCAGCGTGTAATGTGCAGTGTGTAATGTGCAGTGTGTAATGTGCAGCTTGTAATGTGCAGCGTGTAATGTGTAATGTGCAGCGTATAATGTGCAGCGTGTAATGTGTAATGTGCAGTGTGTAATTGTGTAATGTGCAGTGTGTAATGTGTAATGTGCAGTGTGTAATGTGTAGTGTGTAATGTGCAGTGTGTAATGTGTAATGTGCAGTGTGTAATGTGCAGTGTGTAATGTGCAGTGTGTAATATGCAGTGTGTAATATGCAGCGTGTAATGTGCAGTGTGTAATGTGCAGCGTGTAATGTGTAATGTGCAGTGTGTAATGTGCAGTGTGTAATGTGCAGCGTGTAATGTGCAGCGTGTAATGTGCAGTGTGTAATGTGTAATGTGCAGTGTGTAATGTGCAGTGTGTAATGTGCAGTGTGCAATGTGCAGCGTATAATGTGCAGCGTGTAATGTGCAGTGTGTAATGTGCAGTGTGTAATGTGTAATGTGCAGTGTGTAATGTGCAGCGTGTAATGTGCAGCGTGTAATGTGCAGCGTATAATGTGCAGTGTGTAATGTGCAGTGTGTAATGTGCAGCGTGTAATGTGCAGCATGTAATGTGTAATGTGCAGCGTGTAATGTGTAATGTGCAGTGTGTAATGTGCAGCATGTAATGTGCAGTGTGTAGTGTGTAATGTGCAGCGTGTAATGTGCAGCGTGTAATGTGCAGCGTGTAATGTGTAATGTGCAGCGTGTAATGTGTAATGTGCAGCGTGTAATGTGCAGTGTGTAATGTGCAGCGTGTAATGTGCAGTGTGTAATGTGCAGTGTGTAATGTGCAGCGTGTAATGTGCAGCGTGTAATGTGTAATGTGCAGTGTGTAATGTGCAGCGTGTAATGTGCAGCGTGTAATGTGCAGTGTGTAATGTGCAGTGTGTAATGTGCAGCGTGTAATGTGTAATGTGCAGCGTGTAATGTGTAATGTGCAGTGTGTAATGTGCAGTGTGTAATGTGCAGCGTGTAATGTACAGCGTGTAATGTGCAGCGTGTAATGTGCAGCATGTAATGTGCAGCATGTAATGTGCAGGGGATCCTTTGCAACATGGAGGGGGTCATGTGGTGGTATATACAATACAGTGGTGGTATTACTATGTGGAGGGCACAGTGGTGGTATTACTATGTGAAGGGCACAGTGGTGGTATTACTATGTGGAGGGCACAGTGGTGGTATTACTATGTGAAGGGCACAGTGGTGGTATTACTATGTGGAGGGCACAGTGGTGGTATTACTATGTGGAGGGCACAGTGGTGGTATTACTATGTGAAGGGCACAGTGGTGATATTACTATGTGGAGGGCACAGTGGTGGTATTACTATGTGGAGGGCACAGTGGTGGTATTACTATGTGGAGGGCACAGTGGTGACATTATTATGTGGAGGGCACAGTGGTGATATTACTATGTGGAGGGCACAGTGGTGGTATTACTATGTGGAGGGCACAGTGGTGGTATTACTATGTGGAGGGCACAGTGGTGACATTATTATGTGGAGGGCACAGTGGTGATATTACTATGTGGAGGGCACAGTGGTGGTATTACTGTGTGGAGGGCACAGTGGTGGTATTACTATGTGGAGGGCACAGTGGTGACATTATTATGTGGAAGGCACAGTGGTGACATTACTATGTGGAGGGCACAGTGATGACATTACTATGTGGAGGGCACAGTGGTGACATTACTATGTGGAGGGCACAGTGGTGATATTACTATGTGGAGGGCACAGTTGTGACATTATTATGTGGAGGGCACAGTGGTGATATTACTATGTGGAGGGCACAGTGGTGACATTATTATGTGGAGGGCACAGTGGTGACATTATTATGTGGAGGGCACAGTGGTGACATTACTATGTGGAGGTCACAGTGGTGATATTACTATGTGGAGGGCACAGTGGTGACATTATTATGTGGAAGGCACAGTGGTGACATTACTATGTGGAGGGCACAGTGGTGACATTACTATGTGGAGGGCACAGTGGTGACATTACTATGTGGAGGGCACAGTAGTGACATTATTATGTGGAGGGCACAGTGGTGGTATTACTATGTGGAGGGCACAGTGGTGGTATTACTATGTGGAGGGCACAGTGGTGACATTACTATGTGGAGGGCACAGTGGTGACATTATTATTTGGAGGGCACAGTGGTGACATTACTATGTAGAGGGCACAGTGGTGACATTATTATGTGGGGCAGTAAAAGGAGCGCTGTTTTTGTACCACGCAGCATGTGCAGTAATAGGGACAGCAGCAACTGCTCAGTATTGGAGGATCAGTAGATGAGGAGTTTGTCCAGTTTGGGAATAGATCGGGCTGGAAATGTGAGATGTCAGTTGTGTCTTTGTTGTAATCTATGTAAATAGCTGGAGAAGTTGTCTTGTCCGTCTGGGGACCTAGAATGGGAGAACATGGGGGTCCAAGACGTTATTACTATATGGGGGCCAGAATGAGGAACATACATTATTGGTTTACGGTGGGAAGTGAGGACATATTTACTGTAGGGGCCAATCAGGCGACATTATTACTGCTGTAATATAATTTACTTTTCCATGAGGGGAACCAAAGGGAGGCCTTGTTACTGTGCGAGGCGGCACCATGTCGCTTTTTTGGTCGTTTGATGTAGTGTAGAAATCTTGGGAAAAGTGTGGAATGTGTTATGGAAGTGATCAGTTCTATACAGTAGATAACTGTGTTATTTTCTGTAAAGATGAGTCCTGGCTAGAAGACGTGATATTTGTCTGCGACAGGGGAAGAAGAAACCTGAAGATGAATGACTTCACCAAGATACATCTCTGGTGAGTAGGTGTATTACCTATCCACGCACACTATACATTATATACAGAGCTCCTGTGTATAATGTCTCTGGTGATCTCTGCATCACCTGTACACTGACACTATATAGAAAGCCCCTGTGCATAATGTCAAAGGTGATCTCAGCATCACCTGTACACTGACACTATATACAGAGTTCCTGTGTATAATGTCACTGGTGTTCTTTGCATCACCTGTACACTGACACTATATACTGAGCTACTGTGTATAATGTCACTGGGGATCTCTGTGTCACCTGTACACTGACACTCTATACAGAGCTCCTGTGTATAATGTCACTGGTGTTCTCTACATCACCTGTACACTGACACTATATACAGAGTTTCTGTGTATAATGTCACTGATAATCACTGTATTTACACTGACCAAATATACAGAGCTTTTTTTAATCTTCATTATTGTAGTATTATTGGTCACTATTCACACTGAAGAAGAAACAGCTGGGCACCACAGAGTACTGACATGTAGTAGTGGGTCTGGCACCAAACTTGTGGTTTATCAGGTAAGAGGAGAGGGAAGGAGCAGACGACGGCAAACAATTTTGAGCTGGGTGGTGCTTCTATGGGTTGACCGGATTTTATTGGTCATTATGTAGTGGCATTATGTGCTCTGGTCATGGCGTTGTGTATTTGTCCCTTGAATGTGGAATTATTCAATTACAATATGTCGGTTATATGTGGTCTTATCATGGTGTGGCAGTATTTATATCTTGCACGTGGTAGTATTTGATCACAGTTTAGTAGTAATATGTGCTCTGATCACAGTGTGGTGGTATGTCTCCTTTATATGTGGTATTACTGGTCTTGGTATAGTGGATTGTGGTTGATTATTAGTTTTTTTCTGATATCAATAAGGGGAAAATTCTTTATTTCCAGTAGATATTAAAAACTTGGTTGCTTAACCCCTTCCTGTCCTGTGACACAGCAGCAGCAAAATGCACTTACAGAGGTTCTCCAGAGAAAGCAAGTAATTATCTCGTCTAAGGCCACGTTCACACAGTGAGAATTTGGTGAGATTTTCACTTCAGTATTTATAAGGCGGCCGTCACACGCACAGATATCTATAGCGATATTGTTAGCGATCACGTGCACGCGCAATCGCTTACAATATCGCTCACATCGCTGGTGAGATGTCACACAGACAGACTCACCAGCGATGTGGAGCAGCGAGATCGCTGGTAACTATGGTACACATCGGGTTACTAGGCGCCGCGCGTCGCTTAGTTACCCGACGTGTACCATAGTTACCATCTCCCAGCATAGGCTCTGCCGCTGGGAGATCGTTCATCGTGGTGTCACACACCACGATGAAGCAGATCGTGGCATCGTTCATCGCTAGATCTGAGCTCCGGAGCTCAGATCAGCGATGTCACGATCAAGCGATTTCACATCGTAAATCGCTTGATTACATGCAACGATTTCTTGCCCGATATCGCTTAAGCGATCAAAAAGGAGATCGCTTAAACGATATCGGGCAAGAAATCGTTCCGTGTGACGGCCGCCTAAGACATAAGCAGGAGATGGTGAGAAATGCAGAACATATTACCTCTGATTGCTCTACTCCTGGTTTTGTCTTACAAATACCGAGGTAAAAAACTCACCAAATACTCAGTGTGTGCACATGGCCTATGGATGTGATAAGGTATTAGTTGGTGGGGGTGAGACTGATGAATGTGCAGCTTTTATTCCCATTATGTGTCCAAAAAATAGAAAAATATCCAGCACAGAGTCTTGAGATCTAGATCCTTAAAAATTCATTATATTAGAAAAGTATTAAAAAGCA
This sequence comes from Allobates femoralis, assembly GCA_033576535.1. Classification (NCBI taxonomy): domain Eukaryota; kingdom Metazoa; phylum Chordata; class Amphibia; order Anura; family Aromobatidae; genus Allobates; species Allobates femoralis. The sequence continues at coordinate 104,792,237 of JARQOC010000006.1, forward strand.
CATTTACATTAATGTCCTTAAAGACAGTCCTTAGTCATAGGTTTGTTTTGTCCCCATTAGACTGGAGGTGATGTACAGCTCGCCCATGATCCCTTCACTCCCTCAGTGGCTGTGAGCGCTGGGTTTGCCTTTTTCTGGGAGCTCCAATGATAATGAATGGAGCCGCGGTCACATCATTACCGGCCGCTGCAGTTAATAAAAGGGGTAAAAGTGCCACATTCTTCCGACGATGTGGTTTTGATTGGTCGGATTTCACCAATAACTAAGTGATCACCTGCCGAACCTGACGATTGTTGGTAACTTGTTTTCACCAAAGTATCCCTTTAATGTACACTACAGTAATGGTACATCGCAGTAATGGTGAGCGCAGAGTGATGTGCAGGAGTAACCGCTATAATGGGTATAACGGCTAACAAGTATTTGCATATAGCGGGTGAGTGGGCCCCTGGAGTCAATTTCCCTGGTGGGCCCCAGACACCCTAGTCCGGCCCTGGTGGCTACAGGTAACTTACTGGTTGCAGTGAAATCATGGAGAGATTATTCCATTTGTACACAGCAACAAGATAGAACCTTGTCTCCATGATTTCACTGCAACCAGTAAGTTACCTGTAGCCACCCTAGAAATGTAGCCGCGTGTAAAGGGGCCCTAAGACGTATCAATTGTGCATTAATTGTGTATTAGTTGTTATTTCAAGGTTGTTCTTTAGAAAACTACTTCTAAAACCATTTACTTTTACAGGTCTTTTATTGTGATGAATAATATGAAGGGTTATATAAAGTGATGAGGACAATATGATCATGAATAATACTCGCATTCATCTACCCGACTCGGCATGCTTTAACTATGCTTTATTATTGCATATCTCTTTCTGGTTCTGTTAAGCTGAATTGCAGATAAAGAATGACTTCACACAAACAGGTTTTCTTTCTATTTTCATTAAATTACTTTTGCTTTCAAATAATATTTTTTTGTTCAGGGCTTCCATGAAGTATTAAATGACTGAATGTTACTATAAATCTGCCTTTATCATGGAAGTGATAGAGATGACCCTTGGACTAGTAATTAAAAGTTTGATAAAACATTGAAAGAACTTGTCTCACTTCTATTTATGCATGGTAGTCGGACTATCAAGAATTTAATGATGAAAACATAACTGATAGTCACTACAAGGTGATGCTTTGAAGTTTGACAGCACAATTAAGTTGTCTATGTTCTCATATCTATACACTCTTTGTTCTGTGAAAGTATTTTGGTTCAACTAAAGAAACTCTCCGCATAGAAAAAAATCAGATAACTGTAAAGGCCCCGTTACAAGCTTCGATGTGGCAGCGATCCGATCAATGATGTGGATCGCTGCCTCATCATGAACTGATCGCTGGTGAGCTGTCACACAGGAAGACTCACCAGCGACCAGTGGACCAGCAACATAAAATATTAATAAATATTAATAAAATATTCTTTCCACGATGTCTATCTCCCACTGCCAGGCTGCGGTAAGCGCGTAGCAGGCTGGTAACCATGGTAAACAGCGGGTACCTAGGCAGCGCCTAGTTACCCGATGTATACCCTGGTTACCAGCCTTCTCTGCTTACAGGCTGGTATCCAAGGTACACAGCAGGTAGCTAGGGACAGTGCTGTCCCTAGTTACCCACTGTGTATCTTGGATACCAGCCTGTAAGCGGAGAAGGCTTGTAACCAGGGTATAAATTGGGTAACTAGGCGCTGTGCGCTGCCTAGATACACGCTGTTTACCATTGTTACCACCTCCCAGCGCTTGCTGTGCAGCACTGGGAGCTTGTTCATCGTTGGTCTCCTGCTGTCACACGTGCCGATGCTGGCTGCGCAGCGGGAGACGAACAATAGATTCATAGACAGGACAATAAATCTACGATCAACAACTTATCGTTAATCGTTGATATGTGTCACACACAACGATGTCATTTCGACATTGCTGCAACGTCACCAAACCTGTGACGTTGCAACGATATCGTTCATGATATCGTTGTGTGTAACAGGCCCTTTAGAGTTTACTATATATTTCTCTTATTTGTTTTTTACAATTTACAGGTCTACTGTCAGCTTCCAGTTAAGCAATCAGCTGAGTAGCACAGCCATATATTTTCAAAGCAGTTACTTCACTTCAAATATGAATTGTATATCCTGACCATTCACATAAATTTACATTGGGGACGGTTGCACTGAAATCTCTGAGTCTGTCAACTAAATATGGCCCCTTATTCAGTGAATACAAGTTTTTACTGTCAGGAGTCTGTGACAGCTTTCTGTTTTTACTTTAGATGGTAATTTCTTCAGTACCAGCAAGGGTTAATGTCGTTCCTTCGTTGGTAGTTCTGGGAACACATGCTGCAGCATGTGTCCACTCCCACCTCTCCTTAAGTAGCTATGTGGTTCTTCAGCTGTTGTCGGTGATAGCTCATGGTTTCCCTGACCAGCTTGTAGAATGGAGATGTTTGAGCCACTGCTGAGTGAAGATCAGCAGACTTGGTCCCGTTTTCCCTGCTGCTGTCAGGGGCAAAGCAGCAGGTTCTAAGAAGTTATACATTTGTCTTTTTTCTGTTCCTTTGGGTGGTAAGAGGGGATTTTATTCCAAGGTCCGGGTTCCTCTGGTGGCTCAGACCACTCCACTTTTAGGCGTACCTCTGGATAAGTGAAAGGGCAGAGTTTCAGTAGTTAGGGGACTTATTCTCTCCTGTGTGTGAGGAAATGTTCTAAATGTTTAATGGTTGTTGATTTAAGTAAATAATAAATTTAAAACTTTTTATTATATCAGTGAATTTTTCCTTTGTGAGAGGGATTATTGTTCCCACTCCGGTTTTGTAATTATGAAATTCTATGGAGAAAAGAGATTCTTGCCCCTCCCATCTACATAGAATTTTATCAGTAGTAACTGTCGTCTCCTATTTTAGTAATCTAATAATCTATATTTACTGAAGTCAGAGTTTACTCATTGTGACGACTGTCCAAGACCACAGGCTCAAATTGCTTCCTCAGACAGACTTAGCACAAGCCCCACCACTTGGCAGAATCTCAAAAAAAAACTGACTTACTGGTACTCTGAAATCCTGAAACCATAACACCTATACATGGACATGGATCTACAATAGGGTCCAGGAGATAGCTGCCTACGGATGAACAGTCACTCAGAGGAGAGAACCAGAGGCAAGAATAGTAGCCAAGCAGGGTCAGGAGGAGTAAAACTGGGTCTGATAGAGTAGCCAGGGAGCTGGATCAAAATGGAGAAGGCAAGCAATTTATGTATGAGTTAGCCAAGATGATCTTTATATAAAGCTGAGTGTATGTGTGTATATATGTGTGTGTGTGTATGTATGTATGTATCATAGCTTCGCCCCCTCATGTAGCCCCACCCCTCCTTGTATCCCCGCCCTCTCCTGGTAGCCCTGTTCTGGGTGCGGCACCATGATAAGTCCTAGGCAGCAGGCTTGCTGTCTGGGTGTTATGTTTGACACCGATCTCTCCTTCACCTCCAATACACAATCTCTTATCTGCTCTTGTCACTTACACCTGAAGAACATCTCTAGAGTCCGCCACTTTCTTACCATGGAAACAACAAAACCCTAACCGTGGCCCTAATCCATTCTCACCTTCACTACTGCAATTCTCTATTAATTGACCTCCCCCTCTCTTAACTGTCCCCTCTCCACTCCATCCTTAATGCAGCAGCCAGGATTACCCACCTGGCCAATCGTTACTCAGATGCCTCCGCTCTGTGCCAGTCACAGCACTGGCTACCCGTATACTTCAGGATGGGTCAAATTAAAATTTCTTGTTCTCACCCACAAAGCTCTTCACAGTGCAGCACCTCCCTACATCTCCTCCCTCATCTCTGTCTATCACCCCACCCGTTCTTTACATTCTACAAATGACCTTTGACTAACATCTGCACTAATATGATCCTCCCACTCCTGGCTCCAAGACTTCTCCCGAGTTGCACCAATTCTCTGTAATGCACTTCCCCAAGAAATCAGGACTATCCACAACTTGCATAGCTTCAGACGCTCCCTAAAAACACATCTTTTAAAGGCGGCCCATCATGCTCCCTAATAGAAGTCCTTTGTACTGTATATAGCACATCTCTCTCGACATAACTCTTCTTCAAACTTCTCAAAACCCAAAAGGTCTACACAGATTGTCTAATGATCATTTAGGTAACTTTATTTCTATCCCCCACTTCCTCAAGATGCCTGGACCATCACTGTAATAAGCCCCTGTACTTTGGGTAACCCTTATCCTGATGTAGATTGTAAGCTCTTTTGAGCAGGGTCACCTTTATTTTTTGCTTTATTTATTGTATTGTATTTTTTACATTGATTCTATGCTTATTGTATTGTATCTAATTATTGTACTGTATTCTTTGTCTACTGTAATTACTTACTGTATTCTATTGTATATTTTTCATATATGAGCCATTGTATAGTAAAGAGTTGCAGAATATGTTGGCACTATATAAATAAAGATTTATTACTAATATATTATTATTATTAGTATTAAATAAAAATATAAACGGCAGTTACACTTTAACTGTTTCAACTATTCTACATATCTTTAAAAGTTGTCAGGTTCAGTTATGAAATGAGATACTTCTTAATGGATACTTCTTAATGATGGATGATGGCCCACTCAAAAAGACCAAAAAAGGCCTTCAGGAGTTATACAGGTATTTCAACTAGGACACTGGCCTTACAGGATTATAGACTTCACAGCCATGGACAGCCATGTTTTGCTGTCTCCTGTATAACTCCTGAAGACTTTTTTTTGGGACCAAAAAGGAGGTGATGCACAGCTCTCGAGTAAATAAGGGGTGCAAGACTGCATAAATGGAGTATATGTCAAAAAAGGAAAGAATATGCAGAAAAAACTTGCACACCAGAAGACTTTTTTTTGTCTTTTTGAGTGGGCTATCATCCATACCCAACTAAAGGACGGACAGTGCTCAAACCTATGTTGGATGTCAATCTGTCATCTGGGGTCGCTGCTGTACCTGCATTCCCATTGAGGTGATTACTCTTGAGGCAAAAATTCAAAAATACCCATGAGAATCATATGACAGGTAAATATATATACCATCTCCTACTTCTTCTGATGATCCTTGCATACAAGTCAAGGTGAAACGCGTCATGCACGGAGAAAATCACCATTTTAGAAAAAACACCACTGGAGGATGCAAAAAGTACACGCATGGACTTCTGGGGCTATAAGACCGTTACTCTAACCTGAGTTAAGTCCTCTGCCCTTAAAGCATTACTGATTGATTCTGCCTTTTTGCTGTACAAACGATACTGTATATCATACTAAATTGGTGACAATACCTGTAGGGCTAGCTATAGGGATAGCCACCGATGAATGGGGGCACCAAAAAACTTTAGGGTGGTATCACCTCCACTGTTAGGCAGTAACAGCATATATAGGGGGAGACTTTAGAGAGGCAGAAGTTTATTAATTGTTATTATACAAAAAATGTCCAACGTGTAAGCTACTCCAGTTCATTGTATATACAGTGCCTACAAGTAGTATTCAACCCCCTGCAGATTTAGGTGGTTTGATAAGATGCAAATAAGTTAGAGCCTTCAAACTGCAAACAAGAGTAGGATTTATTAACAGAAGCATAAATCTTACAAACCAAAAAGTTATGTTGCTCAGTTGAATTTTAATAAATTTTAAACATAAAAGTGTGGGTCAATTATTATTCAACCCCTCAAACCACCAGCATTCTGTTTGGTCCCCCTAAAGTATTAAGAAGTAGTTCAGGCACAAAGAACAATGAGCTTCACATGTGTGGATTAATTATCTCTTTTGTCAGCCTTTTCTGACTATTTAAGACCCTCCCCAAACTTGTGAACAGCACTCATACATGGTCAACATGGGAAAGACAAAGGAGCATTCCAAGGCCATCAGAGACAAGATCGTGGAGGGTCACAAGGCTGGCAAGGGGTACAAAACCCTTTCCAAGGAGTTGGGCCTACCTGTCTCCACTGTTGGGAGCATCATCCGGAAGTGGAAGGCTTATAGAACTACTGTTAGCCTTCCACGGCCTGGACAGCCTTTGAAAGTTTCCTCCTGTGCCGAGGCCAGGCTTGTCCGAAGAGTCAAGGCTAACCCAAGGACAACAAGGAAGGAGCTCCGGGAAGATCTCATGGCAGTGGGGACATTGGTTTCAGTCAATACCATAAGTAACGTACTCCACCGCAATGGTCTCCGTTCCAGACGAGCCCGTAAGGTACCTTTACTTTCAAAGCGTCATGTCAAGGCTCGTCTACAGTTTGCTCATGATCACTTGGAGGACTCTGAGACAGACTGGTTCAAGGTTCTATGGTCTGATGAGACCAAGATCGAGATCTTTGGTGCCAACCACACACGTGACGTTTGGAGACTGGATGGCACTGCATACGACCTCAAGAATACCATCCCTAAAGTCAAGCATGGTGGTGGCAGCATCATGCTGTGGGGCTGTTTCTCAGCCAAAGGGCCTGGCCATCTGGTCCGCATCCATGGGAAGATGGATAGCACGGCCTACCTGGAGATTTTGGCCAAGAACCTCCGCTCCTCCATCAAGGATCTTAAGATGGGTCGTAATTTCATCTTCCAACAAGACAACGACCCAAAGCACACAGCCAAGAAATCCAAGGCCTGGTTCAAGAGGGAAAAAATCAAGGTGATGGAGTGGCCTAGTCAGTCTCCTGACCTTAACCCAATTGAAAACTTGTGGAAGGAGCTCAAGATTAAAGTCCACATGAGACACCCAAAGAACCTATATAACTTGGAGAAGATCTGCATGGAGGAGTGGGCCAAGATAACTCCAGAGACCTATGCCGGCCTGATCAGGTCTTATAAAAGACGATTATTAGCTGTAATTGCAAACAAGGGTTATTCCACAAAATATTAAACCTAGGGGTTGAATAATAATTGACCCACACTTTTATGTTTAAAATTTATTAAAATTCAACTGAGCAACATAACTTTTTGGTTTGTAAGATTTATGCTTCTGTTAATAAATCCTACTCTCATTTGCAGTTTGAAGGCTCTAACTTATTTGCATCTTATCAAACCACCTAAATCTGCAGGGGTTGAATACTACTTGTAGGCACTGTATCACTTGTATATTGTTTGTACACAAGATTGGGTCCATAGGCCATTTTAAAAGAGTTTAAAAATAAAGAGATTCTTTTTTAAACCTATCCTTGAAGTTGGTAGTTCAAAAAGCCTTTAGACCTTAGGCAATTATTCTACCGCCTAGACTATCCTACTTTCTGTAGCACCCAAATATAAAAAATGTAGAATATTTTGTCATGCCAATTTTCTGATATTCATTTAGGGGAAATTTAGCAACAATTTAATTAACTAAAACATGTCTAAACACAATTGTGGATATAAACTGTTACAGAAATTGCACTACAGAAATTGATCCTCAATCAGTGACAACTGTTTTTGAGCTTGTCTCTTGTACTCCTGCATTGGATGATGCATTTATGGATACCATTTTCCTTTATATTTTTCATCATAGCCACAATATTAATTAACGTCAAATCTCTCACTGGGCTTATCGCTCACGCCTCCACAGTTTGGTGGAAAAGAGTCTAAATGCGAATGTAAGAAATTAATCTTTAAGGACATGTTACAGTCAAGATCCTTAAATGTTTTGAAGACATTTTTCACTAACTCTTTATAGTTATCTGCTCTTGAGTTTTCCAAAAAACTAGTTACCATTTATGCGAATGCTACCCATGTTGCCATTTCCTTGTCCTGCAACAAATGGAAAACCTCTTCATCTTGACAGATCTTATGAATTTGAAAGAAAATAAAGACTCTTTCTTTATTTTTGCTTCACTCAAACATGGAAAGTTATCAATGAGATACTTGAATGCTTCTGCTGCAGCCTGGAACCTAAGAGCTCAGCCTTACCCTTGGGCTCATCCAAAGTTCTAACACAATCATATTGTTCACTGTTATAAGGTGTGGTTCAGTTGAGGTTGCTGAAAGAAAGTTTGGGTCATGAGAGGAAGATACTTCATGACACCCGGCCCCTTCTTCTTCCTCAATTGACTCGGCTGAAAATGATAGTGCATTTGGAACCAGCAGTTCTTTTGTATGTGGTACTAGGCGTATTACAGATGAAAAGTTTGGATACTGTAAGGTTCACAAAGTTAGAGGTAGGTGGAAGGTCCTTAAAGATGATTTCAGGGAATTAGGCTGCAAGCTTAAGGCAAGGACCTCCAAGGTAGTATTCTCTGAAATACTGCCTGTACCACGTGCCACACCAGAGAGGCAACGGGAGATTAGGGAGATAAATAAGTGGCTCAGGAATTGGTGTAGGAAGGAGGGGTTTGGGTTCCTGGAGAACTGGGCCGACTTCTCTGTTGGCTACAGGTTCTATGCTAGGGACGGGCTGCACCTCAATGGGGAGGGTGCAGCTGTGCTGGGGGAGAAAATGGCTAGAAGGTTGGAGGAGTGTTTAAACTAGGGATTGGGGGGGAGGGTATTCATTGTATAGGAGGGGAAGATAGTGTAAACAGTAACCTGGGCACAAGTAATAAAATTGGGGTGGCATGGGGGGTGGGGTTAGAACAGTCAATCTAGTAGGAAGGAATAGAGGTAAAGAGAGATGCATAAAGTGCATGTTCACTAATGCCAGAAGCCTCACCAACAAAATGGAGGAATTAGAATTGATTTTGTTGGAAAATAATTATGACATGGTGGGGATTTCAGAGACTTGGCTGGATGAGAGTCATGACTGGGCTGTTAATTTACAGGGCTATTGTCTGTTCAGAAATGACCGTACAAATAGGCGAGGAGGAGGTGTATGTTTATACGTAAAATCATCCTTAAAACCCATCCTGCGTGATAATATAGGTGAATCTAATGGAAATGTAGAGTCTCTGTGGGTGGAGATAAGGGGAGGGGGAAAAAATAATAAATTACTGATAGGGGTTTGTTATAAGTCCCCAACAATAATGGAAGTGGAGGAGAATATCCTCATAAAGCAAATAGATGAAGCAGCGACTCAGGGAGAAGTCATTATTATGGGGGACTTCAACTACCCTGAAATACATTGGGGATCAGAAACCTGCAGTTCTAGCAAAGGTAATAAGTTTTTGAAAACTATAAGAGACAATTACCTTTCACAACTGGTTCAGGACCCAACAAGAAGGGGGGCACTGCTGGACCTAATATTAACCAACAGGCCAGACCGCATATCAAATATACGGGTTGGAGGTCACTTGGGTAATAGTGATCATAACTTAATAAGCTTTCAAGTATCCTTTACTAAGACGTGTAGTAGAGGGGCCACAAGGACACTAAACTTCAGGAAGGCAAATTTCCAACGGTTGAGAGATGATCTTAGTGCAATAAACTGGGACGATGTCCTGAGACATAAAAGTACACAACACAAATGGGAGATGTTTATTAGCATCCTGAATAGGACCTGTGCACAATATATACCCTATGGGAATAAGCATGCTAGAAATAGGAGGAAACCACTATGGCTAAATAAAGCGGTAAGAAGTGCAATATGTGACAAAAAGAAAGCATTTAGGGAATTAAAGCAAGTAGGTAGTGATGAAGCATTAAATAAATACAGAAAATTAAATAACATTTGTAAAAAGCAAATCAAGGCAGCAAAGATTGAGACAGAGAGACTCATTGCCAGAGAAAGTAAAAAGAATCCCAAAATATTTTTTAACTACATAAATAGTAAGAAACTAAAAAATGATGGTGTTGGCCCCTTTAAAAATAGTCTGGGTGAAATGGTGGATGAGGATGAGGAAAAAGCAAATATGCTAAATGACTTTTTTTCAACAGTATTTACACAAGAAAATCCCATGACAGACAATATGATCAGTGATAACAAAAATTCTCAATTAAACGTCACCTGCTTAACCCAAGAGGAAGTACGGTATCGTCTAAAAATCACTAAAATTGACAAATCCCCGGGCCCAGATGGGATACACCCCAGAGTGCTGCAGGAATTAAGTACTGTCATAGATAGACCATTATTTTTAATATTTAAAGATTCCATAATATCAGGGTCTGTACCACAGGACTGGCGTATAGCAAATGTGGTGCCAATATTCAAAAAGGGACAAAAACTGAACTTGGAAATTATAGGCCAGTAAGCTTAACCTCTACTGTGGGTAAAATCCTAGAGGGTTTTCTAAGAGATGCTATACTGGAGTATCTGAACAAAAATAACCTCATGACCCATTATCAACATGGTTTTACGAGGGACCGTTCCTGTCAAACTAATCTAATAAGCTTCTATGAAGAAGTAAGTTCTGGACTGGACCAAGGAAATGCAGTGGATGTGGTGTATATGGACTTTTCAAAAGCTTTTGATACGGTGCCACACAAAAGGTTGATACATAAAATGAGGGCAATGGGGATAGGGGAAAATATGTGTAAGTGGGTTAAGAACTGGCTTAGTGATAGGAAACAAAGGGTGGTTATTAATGGAACACACTCAGAATGGGTCACAGTTAACAGTGGGGTACCACAGGGTCAGTGTTGGGCCCGCTCCTATTTAATATATTTATTAATGACCTTGTAGGGGGCATACAGAGTAGAATCTCAATATTTGCAGATGACACTAAACTCTGCAGGGTAATCAATACAGAGGAGGACAATTTTATATTACAGGAGGATTTATGTAAACTAGAAGCTTGGGCTGCTAAATGGCAAATGCGCTTTAATGGGGATAAATGTAAAGTCATGCACTTGGGCAGAGGAAACAAAGGGTATAATTATGTGCTTAATTATAAAACACTGGGCAAAACTACCACTGAAAAAGACCTGGGTGTATGGGTAGATGACAAACTCACATTTAGTGGCCAGTGTCAGGCAGCTGCTGTAAAGGCAAATAAAATAATGGGATGTATTAAAAGAGGCATAGATGCTCATGAGGAGAACATAATTTTACCTCTATACAAGTCACTAGTGCGACCACACTTAGAATACTGTGTACAATTCTGGTCTCCGGTGTATAAGAAAGACATAGCTGAACTAGAGCGGGTCCAGAGAAGAGCGACAAAAGTTATTAGAGGACTAAGGGGTCTGCAATACCAAGACAGGTTATTAAACTTGGGGTTATTTAGCTTGGAAAAACGAAGGCTTAGGGGTGATCTTATAATAATGTACAAATATATGAGGGGGCAGTACAGAGACCTTTCTAATGATCTCTTTACTCTTAGGCCTGAGACTGGGACAAGGGGGCATCCTCTACGTCTGGAGGGAAGAAGGTTTAATCATAATCACAGACGTGGATTCTTTACTGTAAGAGCAGTGAGACTATGGAACTCTCTGCCACATGATGTTGTAATGAGTGAGTCACTACTAACATTTAAGAAGGGCCTGGATGCCTTTCTTGAAAACTATAATATTACCGGTTATATATACTAGATTCTTTGATAGGGCGTTGATCCAGGGAATTAGTCTGATTGCCGTATCTGGAGTCAGGAAGGAATTTTTTCCCCCAATGTGGAGCTTAGTGTTGCCACATGGGGTTTTTTTTGCCTTCCTCTGGATCAACATGTTAGGCTATGGGTTGAACTAGATGGACTTAAAGTCTTCCTTCAACCTTAAAAACTATGTTACTATGTTACTATGTATGTTACTCCTTTCCTAACAGGGGCACCATGCAGAAACAGCAATTGTTAGCATGATTGGTTGACTTTCTCCAGATGATTGGGCATGGGAAAAGCATGAATTGTCTCTTCCCATGAAAATACTGGGTAAAATGTGATGCACATCTATTGCAGAATATGTGTGGAGCCCAACTCTTGTCTTGATATCCTATTCTGCAGCCAAAATACATACAGAAATGAGAAAAAGGAGAAGCTTACCAGCCTGAGTAAACAAATGCCTCAACATCCTGATTTAAAGAAAGCCACCAATATCCCCATTTAACCAAATGCATTGTTACCTTAATTCCTGGCTGGCCAGCCAAAACAGAGCCTTGACAGTCCTGGAAAATACAGAGCCTAAGGTTAACCTGCACAAACAACTTATTCTGAGGGTTATCAAGAGGGACCAAATATTGCAATGTAACAATTTCCCATCTAACTTTGGTAGTAGCAACCTCCATTCCCAGTAAAAAAAAATGGGGGGGTACAAACTTCCTCTTACTGGATGGAGCCCAGGCTCCGAGAAAGACCATCTGCATGAGCTTTCTTAGATCCAGGAATATAAGTAATGGAAAAATGTTGTTAAAAAAATCCCAGCTTGCCTGCCTATGATTAAGCCTTTTTTCATTTTCCAAGTAGATAGCTTTTATACAAAGGAAGAAAGTGATCCAGCTGCAGTCCAAATAGTAATATTTAAAAAACTTCAATTTTTATTCCATGATCCATATAAGGTGCATGTTACATCCGTGAGCATTAATAACACAACAAAGTCGCATAAGTATAGCATGGATGAACATACATGCTTCGACGTTCAGTCTTAGGGCCCTTTCACATCTGCGTTTTTTGTAATTCGCGGCAGATGCGGTGAAAAAACCGCATCTGCCGCGTTTGCCGCATAACGGTTCCACTTGCGGCACGGTTGCGGTTTTTTCCATAGGAAGTATAGGGGGACTTGCGGCAGATGCGGCAAGTGCGGTATTGCACTTGCGGCAGGTGCGGCAGAGAAAAAAACCGCGGTCAGCCGCGGTTTTTTTCTCTGCCGCACCTGCCGCAAGTGCAATACCGCACTTGCCGCATCTGCCGCAAGTCCCCCTATACTTCCTATGGAAAAAACCGCAACCGTGCCGCAAGTGGAACCGTTATGCGGCAAACGCGGCAGATGCGGTTTTTTCACCGCATCTGCCGCGAATTACGAAAAACGCAGATGTGAAAGCACCCTTAATCATTGTTCAAGTGTAAAGTGACATGTATTCCTCCTAAATCTGTTCACTGCCTACTCATTAGGTTACACCAGTGAACAGCACTTGAAAACACCATTATTTGAATGACTGAGAGTGCTATTAACACCTAGAGGGTAAATGATCATGTAACAAACGTGAAATGGAGAATTAAAAACAGGCAAGCGTCAAATACAAACAATAAGTACAAAAAATATTAACGAAAGTTAAAAACAAATTTTACAATGATGAAGATAGTTACAAAATAGATATAAATTTGTTTTATTGTTAGATACTCACAAACTAAAGCCCTTTCTGCAGAATCAATTGTAGATAAACCTTATACACCTATTCATTAAGAAAAATACACATGTTTATATGAAAGGGATGAAGAAAGAGTGAAAAATATAAAACAAAGTGAACATATTAATATTGTAAAATCATATCCTTCCTATAATTCATACCACGTGTGTCTAAATGGAAAATCCAATCAGTTTTCTTTATTTAGAAGTTTGCTCTTATGATCACCGCCCCTCGCAAGTTGATACACTTTTTCAATTTTATAAAATTGACATGTATCTAAATTTCTACGGTGCACCCTGGAAAAATGCTTGGATACGGCTGATGAATTTATTGGGATTTGTGTCATCTATCAAATGTCTCCTTATTCTTTTTTTTTTAAGGCTATAGGTGTTACAGCCAATGTATTACAAACAACAGTGAGCAGACTCAATCACATGCTGTTGCAGTTAAGAAAGGAATTCATAAAAAAAAAATCTTTTCTTAACCATAGAAATTAAATTTTTAGTTTTTACATATATTTACACCACACTTAGAAAAGCCTTTCAAATCCAACCATGTGCTCTTATTTGTTGGGCTATTATTAGTAAGAAGGATTTTTGATAGCATGCTTCCTATGGTGGGAGCTTTTTTAGCTATGAGCCATGTATTGTTTGATTTTAATACACTAAGAAGCTTAGAGTCTTTGTTTAACATAGAGAAATACTTTTTCACTATATTAACTACTTGGTTGAATTGGACGCTGTAGTTAGTAGAAAATATGACGGTATTTTCATTTTTTAATATCAATTTTTTGCTTATTTTTTAATAGATCCTCTGTCTTTACCTTGTCCATAACTAGCGATGAGTGAATATGCTTGTTAATATTTGTTACTTGCACAGATATTACAGTATTGGCGATACTTGTTACTCGTTGAGTAATGCTGATGCTTGTTTGTGATGTGTCGATCATGAATGATTTGACACTAATTGCCCGCTCTCTTCAGTATACAAGGGGAGTTAGCACCTAAGTGAGAGCAGCTTGAAAGGTAGGCTCTCTCTGGGGGTTACAGCAAGGTATTGCATGTAGTGAAAATGCAAAACAGCCCGCCCTACCGCCCTGTTCCGGAAATGCTCGTTTTATGGTTGGCTGTGTGTGCGGAGCCTTACACTGATTGGCTAACATTGGACTCGCTATTCAGACGAATACGCAAGTATTACAAAATACTTATGAGCATAGCGATTACGTATATTTCAGTACTCGCTCATCCACAACATGTATAGCCCTACACAAAGACCAAGGTGGATATTGACGGTCTTGCAGTCTACGGCAGCTAAAGTTTGCTTCTTCTTTATATTGTTTTACTTCTGATCTATTACATTTCATACTTATCAGTTCACACACAGGGATTTTTTGAGGATGTATGGGGAGTGACAAGAGGTCAATGATGATATTATATTGCTGAAATCGGGTTTCCAGTACTTTTTAAAATTAATGTTGTTTTGTTTTTCACTCATGTCCTAAAAATAAATTGTATCTGCATCAAAAAACTAAGAACTATGCAATTATAGTTGTTATTATTGATGTATTTAATGAATTGTTCTGCTTCCATATATTTCACTCCTCCAGGATGTTTCTAGCATACCATTTTTTTGTGAATAAAAAACTTTATATCTTGATAAAGGAAATCGACTTCTCACTTAACCATTACAATGTTTGCAATGGCTGAGGAAAATTTTGCCCCCATGCTGATGCAATTCTTTGGAGAAAAAACCTGTGATGAAAGGAAGAGTAAGGCTGTGGTCACAGTTGCCATGCGTTTTTTTAAGTGATTTAACAAAACTCATGCTTTTTTTCATGTCAGCATGAGTTTTGTAAGGTCTCTGATGGCTCCCTGCGTTTTTGGGTGCGTTTTTGAATCTGCACCTAAAAATAGTGCTTGTAGTATTTTTTTGAGCGTTTTGAAAAACGCATGCGTTTTTGTAGAAAACACATGCGTTTTTATAACATGTGTTCCTATGGGAAACGCATGCAAAAACGCATGTACAGTTAGTACCTTTTAGTGCCATTCAAAAATGCATGCGTTTCCCATAGGAGCCCATGTTAACAAAAACGCATGCGTTTCCGGAAACGCATGCGTTTTTGTTAACATGGACTCCTATGGGAAACGCATGCGTTTTTGAATGGCACTAAAAGGTACTAACTGTACATGCGTTTTTGCATGCGTTTTCCATAGGAACCCATGTTATAAAAACGCATGCGTTTTCTACAAAAACGCATGCGTTTTCTACAGAAACGCATGCGTTTTTGGATATGCTCCAAAAACGCATGGGACAGTCACACATGCTTTTTGGCTATTAGGGCATGCGTTTTTTAACATGGGGGCCTATGGGTGCGTTTTTTACATGCGTTTTTGAAAACGCAGGTCTCCAAAAATGCATGTGAAAAATGGTACTGTGACCCCAGCCTAATTGTGATCTAATAGCAAAAAAATATGTAGCTCTTAATACAAAATCTGTAATTTCAGATGTATATGTACTGTGTTAACTGAAAAAATAAGATAAACCTTCTATTGCCACTTTGTGTAGTATGAAGGGATATAACCTTACTATGGGACACAACAGCCATTTATAAACGGATTGCCACTTAAATGCATTGAGGGATGTGATGATAATCTTTGTATCTCTAACATAGCGTGGGATGTTTTGTGCAAGGGGATGAAGAAAGTGATCCACCATGAACCCTAAATTTTCTTTCAAGGAACCTATTAAAGAAATGATTGGTCTCAGTGAAGGAAGAAAGGTGTTTTTATTGACTTTGGGAAAAGAATTATATATAGGAATCACTGAGTAGTTCACAAACAAAAAAATGCATTATTCTTTTGGTGATGGCCAAGTTTGATACAGCTTCTTACAGAATTTTAAACAAAGTATTATTGCAATTATTGGTGGGATCATAAGAAATCTCATTATATGTGTCCTGATTCTCCAAATCCATGATGTTTCATTTTTTATATGAACTCGTGTTTAGATCTACAGTCGTATCCCCTTCTCTGCCTGTCGTATTGTGGTGTCCTTATTATTTTTGTAAAGCCAAATTTTCAGTAGATGTTAAATTGGTAATTTTTGTTTTGTTGGAATCAATATTTTTTCCGTTAAGCTTTGTTAATTATTCTTCTACGAGATCTTGAAATAAATTCAATATGTCAGGTCTAAACTGCAGGGGGGAAAAGAGTGGATTACTAGTCATAAATGTAATATTCATTGAGTTACTCTGATCTATGGTTTTGATATCCACCAACCTTAAATCAGAAAATACTTTTAATTCCTGTAAAGAAACGTTTGTGGGATTAGACTTTGCATTATCAACTCCTATATGGACAACATTATCAGTCAAATTGGAGGTATTTTCTACCAAATAATGACATTTCATCATCAGGTTATGTGTGAGTTTGTTAACGTCCAGTATCGTTCTGAAAATATCAAAGTTGCTGGAGGGAGAGTAGCCAAGTCTCCTGGAAAGCAATAACAGTTGTGTCTGCGATAAGATGTAACTGGAAAGTTTCCAGATTGGAGTTTTGCTTAATGTCGTTGGCACCTTGTACATCTTGCTGGATATCTTGCTTCTTTGATGTTTTCTGCCAGCTCTCTTCCTCCATTTTTTGGAGTTTTATTTTTAGTATGAATAGTGGGACTATTTTATTTTTCACTTCCTGTACTGAGAGAGTAGTCAGACAAATCCTCTGCAGTATTAATAAAGGAAGTTTCCGTAGAGCTGTTTGGATCATTCAAACTCACATGATTCCTCTGGTGATTGCCATTACGGTTTCCAGAATGAACTTCCTTTAATATTTTTTGTACTCGTTGTTTATATCTACCGCTTGTCTGTTTATAATTATCCATTTTACTCTTGTACTCATGCTCATTAACCCTATAGGTGTTAATAGCATTCTCAGTCATTCAAATTTAATGCTGTTTTCAGGTGCTGTTCAGAATCGTAACCTAATGGGTAATACAAAGTGAACAGACTTAAGAGGAATAGATCTCACTTTATGTTTGAACCTTGATTAAGACTGAATATCGAAATGCGTAGGTTCATCCCCACAGTGCTTATGCGACCTTGGTGTGTCATTCATGCTCACAGATGTTACATGTATATTTTGTAGATTATGGAGTAAAAATTAAAGTTTTTTTAACTATTACCACTTGGACTACCCCTGGATCACTTTCTTCCTTTGTTTACATTGTCTACAGCTCTCCAGATGGATCTGTGCAGAGTTCATTCTAAGTGATCTGTCAAGCACACCTTACAAGCGGGGTCAGCTGCCAGAAAACATTTTTTTTATCTGTTAAGTTTTTGTGGTCTGTAAGAACAATGAATGGATTTCTGGCTCCTTTTAGAAAATGCCTCCATTCCAGAAGAGCCTATTTAATGGATAACATCTCCTTGTAACATCGTAATCTAACTCAGTAGAAGAATATTTCCCAGAATAAAAACGTACAAGGCCGAAAGTGAGTGAGAGGAGACCCCTGGGACATTACCGCCTCCGCTCTGATTTCTGATGCATCCACCTCAGCAATAAATGGTCTATTGAGGTCATGATTAAGCAGGAGCGGGGCAGAGGTAAACACCTCAGTGAGGCAAAAAAATTCCCTGGCAGCCTCAACCCCCCCCCCACCCAGACACATATGCTTCTTTACAAGTGACTAGGGATGAGCAAGTATACTCATTACTATTTGGTACTCGCCGAATAGTAACAGCATTTGGACTACTCGCTACTCCGTGAGTTTCTTGTGTTTACTCATTAGGAGTAGCGAGTAGTCCATTCACTTTCGCAGTATATCTATATACACTGCGAAAGTGAAATAAAAGTTAATAAAACTTGTTAAAAATAAAAAAATAACATTCTCACCCATCCAGCAGCTGCACCAGGACCCGACCAGACCTTTCAATCTGGCCAATCAGATGGCCGGTAACGATCAGGTGGTGTGTGACATCACACACCACTTGATTGCTACCGGCACCTGATTGGCCATGTGTTAGAACATCGATGTACTTCCAGGATCTTGAAATCTTGCCAATCAGATGGCTGGTAGCAATCAGGAGGTGTGTGACATCACACACCACCAGATCGCTACCGGTCATCTGATTGACCATCAGGTTGCAAGGTCCTAGAATTACAACGGATGTGTTCTTTTGGGTCCCGGTGCAGCTGTCAGATGGGTGAGTATGTTATTTTTTTATTTTTAACAACTTTTATTAACTTTTATTTTACTTTCGCAGTGTATACACTGTGAAAGTACTCGCTTTCCCCATTGATTGCATTGGACTCCATATACTCATAATGAGTACCCAAGTATCGGGACCTACTCGTTACGAGTATAGTGAGTCCGAATCTTTACCCTACAAGTGATGTTAGAGATGAGTTTAACAATCTTTAAAAGTCCCTTAATTAACCTTCCTGTAGTACTAAGCAAAAGACAAAAAAATCTTTGAAGATGCCTGAGATTCTTGGGTTTTACACAGTCCCATATGGCTTGTACCTTTGCAAATTCCATGTGGAAACCAGTGGATAACAAAATTACCCCAAGAAATATAATCTCCTCTACCTCAAAAGAACACTTGGGTAAATTAACATACAAAAAAAATGTCTTTGAGCCTATTAAGAACAATACAAACATAATCCCTATGGGATTGTTACACATCTTTAGAGAAAATTAAGATATCATCAATATAAACAGTTTTGAATACCCACAGAATATATCTAAAGATGTCATTGATCAAAGCCTGAAACATTGCAGGAGCATTGCAAAGACCAAATTGCATTACAAAATATTCAAAATGTTCTTCAGATGTGCTAAAACTCCCTTAGAATTGAGTAGTAGATCTTGGCCCCAATAAATTGGTTAAACAAGTCAGGGATTAGAGGAAGGGTATACTGATTTCTAACAGTAATCTTATTTAGGTTCTGGTAATCAATGTATGGCCTTAAATCTCCATCTTTTTGATCCACATAAAAGATACTAGCTCTAACTGGAGATTTAGATGGATGGATGAAACGTTTAGCAACATAATCCCTCATAGCTACCTTCTCGGGTTCAGAAAAATTAAAAATTATACCCTTAGGCAGGGAGGCATCCAAAATTAATTGTATCCCACAATCATATGGTGGATTAGGTGGTAAAAACAAGCTTTTCTTTCCAGAGAACATCTCAGGAAATTCCTGCAAATAGCAAGGGGTCTGAGTAGTAGAACACCCAATATTAGAGTATTCCTAAAAACTAGTGATGAGCGAGCATGCTCGCAGCTACTCGGTACTCGCATGAGTATCCCGATACCTCCGAGGTGCTCAGACTCATCACTAAACATTATCGATGTGACACAAATATACAGCTCCTACAGTGCACAAAGTGAGCTCGCACCTCACATAGAGCAGATTGATTGTTAGGGTCCCTCTGAGGGGCACAGCGAGGTGTTGTATGCTGCGTCGATTTGAAAAAGCCCACCCTCCCGCCCTTTCCCAGAAACACTCGTTTTATAGCCGGATGTCTGTGGGCGGAGCCTATCACTCATTGATTTGCATTGGGCTTGGTGCTCAGGTCGAGCACCTGAGCATCGAGCACCCGAGCATTTTAGTGCTCACTCATCACTACTAGAAACATTTGCCCTGACATGCATCACTCCAACTAACGACATCCCCACTGTTGTCTGTGCCATGGAAGACCCAGAACCATGGGAGCTGGAAGGGATTGAAGAACCAAGAAGGTCATTTTCTTTTCATGTGGACACCCCACTTGAAGGGACACCAAACAATCAGTGCAAGTTTCTACACACTGGGTAAGAAGGGAGTTATCTAGCAAAGTAAGCTTGTTCCAAAGCGTTAAGGAGAGTTCCCAAGGCCTTGGCCATGGAGAAGTCTAAAAACTTTACTTATGCCTCACAATCATCAAAAGCATTGACTCTTCACCTCACTCTCCTGAAAATTCAATACAATGGGAAAAACATTTTAATAAACAAGTTTATCAGTGCGCCTAGTTGTGGAGCCCCTGCTCCAATAAGGTGTTATCATTTCCCAGATGCTATAGATGAGGGCAGTCTCACACCAGATGTTTAACTGAACCACAGAGAAGACGCAATCTCTGTTCCCCATGGCATCATCTTTGTTTATGCGAAGGTATCACTTTTACCAATTTGCGTAGGCTCCTCCACTGGAGAAAAAGGCAACTCGAGAGAAAGCAGCACTCTTCTAGCAAAGGTCTTATCTCATAGTCAAAGCGACCTACAGACTGAGAGTAATGCACAAGCATGTCTTTAACATATGAAAAATAGAAAAAATGTATAGGCAGCACCACCAATAGCAAGGTTTCAGTTTTCTTTAATGCTTTCCTTTCAATACATTAAAAGTTCCAGTGCTATCGGTGAGTGCCGCCTATACATTTTTTCTATTTTTCATATGTTGAATACTGTCTATGTGGCGTGCAACACCTAAGCATCGGGGGATTGCCCTAAATGGGAAGCAGGTGACACGAATGCAAGCCGTAGTGCCTGGACCACACATCTCTGCAAACTACAAGCATGTCTTTCATGAAATCTGCCAGTCCATCAAAAACATGCTCAGCAATGCAGCATCATTCCACCCCACATCAATAGACCACTGCCTAAACTGAGAACATTATTCCTCTGCAGGAAGGCTACTTTGAAAAAGTGCTCTGCTCAAACGACTCTGCAATGTTGACTGCTTGTTCTGGCTTATCATAAATAAGTCACAGTGCCCTAAAAAGTTTTCTCAATGGAGTAATTATCAGGTAAAGTGAAGGCCTATGTTTGAGGATCCCCCATAAGCAAAGAAATAATTAGACCCACTTGAGACCTCTTATCCCCCAAATGTAAACGGATCTGTGCTGAAAATATAATTTGCTACTTTTATGAAAATAAAAAATTTGCCTACAGTCCCCAGTAAAAAATTCTGGTGATGCGACCTTGGGCTCAGGAAATGCCTCAGTCCCAATCCTTGGGTGTGAGATGGGCGTACAAAAACAGTTAGAAGTCCGTGTTTAGGGTTCGGCCCCGGACACTAGGTGTTCAGTATGAACCATGAACTTTACCGTTCAGGCGCGCTCATCCCTAGTTATACACAATGATTAAGAGCATTTGTTGCATTTGGTGTACTTCACTGTACTGTAACCTATCATATTTAATGGATTTTTATTAAAAGACTGGAATTTTCATCCTTGGATTGAACTAGACTGTAAATGTCTTTTTTATTGGCTTCACATGCAATGCAACTGCAAGGTACAAAGCTCTCTATTAAGAATACAAGTGACTGAACAAGTGAACTGGATCTTTTCTATTATATAAACTTATGCTTCTGGTTTTTACCTTGACCCTTTCTCGTCATACTGCCAGTTTCAAATTTGTATATGAATTATTAATACAGTGCAATGAGGTGTTTGTTATATATTGGGAATGTGCATTATTCATCAGATATTATGGGCACTGGCCTAGATCTCACAAAAAAAGGACAGTGACTCATGTTTGTGCAAAGACAATTGACGTTAATATTTATTTGAAACAATGCTTGATCAAATTTAATAAACATCTCAAACAAAGCAAAAATGTGGTCATATTTAACTACGTTAAAAACCTCTCTGAAAAGCAACATAGGCCCCGATTTAACAAAGCTTTTATTCCAGAGAACTGGTTAAAAACACTTTGAAAATATGCATAATTTTTGCCTAACACAAGGTCTCGTAATTCATGAGGTGAAAGCTGTGATGACGTCAGTAGCTCACCATGAGCTCACGGCTCTTGAAGGATATTGCGGTCATTGGATTTTCCCAAGAGTGGTAAGATGATGTAAGGAATCAGTAAGCATCAGTGGGAAAATCAAGGGGTGCCGCTGACCTGCAGTTACCTATGGACCCTTGTTCTGAAAACTGTCTAAGAATGAGACTTCATAGGAACCAATAAGCGTTGTGGGACATTACATCTTGAATTGTTGTTGGAACTTCCAGGATTTTTTAAATGAACAAATTGGTGAATGAGGACATGTGGGGAGTCTTTGCTTCCTATTAGATTATTGTCTGAGCTTTGTGGGACTATTTTGATAATAAATTAATAATAAATTAGTTAATTATAAGCATGTGGAGGAGTCTTTATTCAAATAAAGTGTTTTTTTCTGTGTTTTTTTAACCATTCAATTGTCAGGTCAGTGATGGGGTGTCTAAGAGATGTCCATCCATTAGGAACATGTGGGCTTGATGCAAGCTGTCAATTCACAACTGACATTAACTACTATCCCAATTGCCACCACACCAAGGGCAATCAGAAATAGCTGAGCAAAGTATCAGAATTAGCGTATCTAATATTTACGCTAAATCTGTGGCAGCTGTGAGCTATTATATTTAGGCTGGTAAGGGCCTAATAGCAAATGGCCCTTCTTCCCCTGATACCAGCTTAAAACTGTCTCCTGCTATCAAAAATAGGCAGGAGCTCAAGTCATTTTTTAAGTTTTTTTTTCAAGTAGTGCATGGGCCAATCACTGCTATGCCAATATTTGACATGGGTGCGATGGGGTCATAAATGACCACACCGGCAATGCTTGCTGATTGACTGCTCTGCAGCCTTTTAAAAAGCTGTATTTGGATGGCAAACTTAAACAGGAACATAGATGTACAGTTAGAAGTCCATGTTCGGGGTTCAGCACCGGACACTGGGTGTTTAGAATTGTTGGCAGCGGATTATTCACGATACTCTCCAAGTGTGTAAAAACAACAGTTGGTTTATTCAGAAACAATCAGGAACAGAATAATAAGCATCATAGATCAGCGAGAAATCATGTCTATGTGTCTCTCTGTGCAGCAACTGCAGGCTGTTTCTTCTCTCATAGACACAGAAATCAGAATACAGTCACATGCTCTTCCTGTGACCTTTGGGTGTTTTTTTTTGTTTGTTCTAACTTTCTTAAGAGCATACAAATCTTGCAACTTAACACTCATAGACAGGAACAGAGTTGTTGTACTAAACATATTCCAACAACTATGAACCTCAATCTCTTCAGTTCTGGTTTGCTCATTTCTAGTAATAAGCTACCCTCTATGCTTTAATTTTTCCATACTGAATAACTCCAGTTTGTACAAAAGTATTGTGACTTTAAACATAATTTTCGACCAACTCTGCTCCAATGGATAGAGCTAGGGTGCAAAGGGGGAGTGATAGAGTATTGCGTATCACTCCCCTAATCTACAGTCATGGGTAAAAGTTTTGAGAATGACACCAAAATGATATTTTCACATGATCTGCTGCCCTCTGTTTTTTATTTGTGTTTGTCTGATGTTTATATCACATACAGAAATATAATTGCAATCATATTATGAGTACCAAAAGGTTATATTGACAGTTAGAATGAGTTAATGCAGCAAGTCAATATTTGCAGTGTTGACCCTTCTTCTTCAGGACCTCTGCAATTCTCCCTGGCATGCTCTCAATCAACTTCTGGACCAAATCCTGACTGATAGCAGTCCATTCTTGCATAATCAATGCTTGCATTTTGGCAGAATTTGTAGATTTTTGTTTGTCCACCCGTCTCTTGATGATTGACTACAAGTTCTCAATGGGATTAAGATCTGGGGAGTTTCCAGGGCATGGACCCAAAATTTCTATGTTTTGTTCCCTGAGCCATTTAGTTATCACCTTTGCTTTATGGCAAGGTGCTCCATCATGCTGGAAAAGGCATTGTTGGGCGCCAAACTGCTCTTGGACTGTTGGGAGAAGTTGCTCTTGGAAGACATTCTGGTACCATTCTTTATTCATGGCTGTGTTTTTAGACAGGACTGTGAGTGAGCCAATTCCCTTGGCTGAGAAGCAACCCCACACATGAATGGTTTCAGGATGCTTTACAGTTGGCATGAGACAAGACTGGTGGTAGCGCTCACCTCTTCTTCTCCGAATAAGCTGTTTTCCAGATGTCCCAAACAATCGAAAAGGGGATTCATCAGAGAAAATGACTTTACCCCAGTCCTCAGCAGTCCACTCTCTGTACCTTTTGCAGAATATAATTCGGTCCCTGATGTTTTTTCTGGAGAGAAGTGGCTTCTTTGCTGCCCTCCTTGAAACCAGGCCTTGCTCAAAGAGTTTCCACCTCAAAGTGCATGCAGAAGCATTCACACCAGCCTGCTACCATTCCTGAGCAAGCTCGGCACTGCTGGTAGTCCGATCCCGCAGCTGAAACAGTTTTAAGATATGGTCCTGGCACTTGCTGGTCTTTCTTGGGCGCCCTGGAGCCTTTTTGACAACAATGGAAGCTCTCTCCTTGAAGTTCTTGATGATGCGATAGATTGTTGACTGAGGTGCAATATTTCTAGCTGCGATACTCTTCCCTGTTAGGCCATTTTTGTGCAGTGCAATGATGGCTGCACGTGTTTCTTTAGAAATAACCATGGTTAACTGAAGAGAAACAATGATACCAAGCACCAGCCTCCTTTTAAAGTGTCCAGTGGTGTAATTCTTACTTAATCATGACTGATTGATCGCCAGCCCTGTCCTCATCAACACCCACACCTGTGTTAATGGAACAATCACTAAAACGATGTTAGCTGCTCCTTTTAAGGCAGGACTGCAATGATGTTGAAATGTGTTTTGGGGTTAAAGTTCATTTTCTAGGCACATATTGACTTTGCAAGTAATTGCTGTTAAGCTGATCACTCTTTATGACATTCTGGAGTATATGCAAATTGCCATTAGAAAGACAGTAGACTTTGTTAAAATTAATATTTGTATAATTCTCAAAACTTTTGGCCATGACTGTAGACTGTCATAAACAATGCTGATCGAAATGGCTTGGTCACATATATCTTGGAGATTTACAAATTAAAAAATCCATACTACAGTCATTCAGAAAACTCTGTGTATAAATGCATTTCTATACTTACAGACTGTTTAATTAAATTAATTCAACATATAATTAAGTATAATGAAGAAAAAATAAAGATAATCCAAAGGGATATTATTAAGTATAAATAATATATAAAATCCCACACTAATTCAATTCATTATGGGAATTCAAATAAGAAGCTGCTATTTAAGATGAACAAACTTGAAAAAAACAATCATAATAAACCCAAAGAAAACAAAATTGTAATGGTATCTTTTTGATTACACTGATAATCTGGCATAGTGGTGTTTGAAGATTTGTAAACACTTGAGAATTCTCCATATTTTTGCATACATTTTACCTAAAAGCATCATATTTTCACAAAAGCCTTGAAGATAGGAAAAGAGAGCAAAAATAAGAGAAATTAAAAACATTAGACTTTATAATTTTTTAAATGAGGAAAGAGATCCAACATCATATCTCTGTGAGTGGCAAAAGCATGTATCTAATGTGACCCCTGAGTGCAGCAATAACTACAGTATATCTAAAAATATCTGGTATGGCCAGGTTCACACATACAAATCCATTTTTTAAGCCCTTAGAAAAACGGATCCGTTTTTTTAGGGTGCCAATAGTGTCCCCTGAGGTCCTGGATGTTTTTGGCATATTTTCGGACTTAGTCATTTTTTCATTAAAAACTCATATGCGTTAACACATGTGTTAACGCAGGTGCCTATACTATACCATGCATTAATGCATGCGTTTCCCATAGGTGCCCATGTTAAAAAAACGCATGCGTTTTTTGAAAGCACCCCCAAAATGCAGCTAGCAGCGTTTTTGGCTGCTGCATAATAACACATGCGTTTTTTAAAAAACGCACACACATGAGTTAACGCATATGCGTTTTTGGACTTTGAAAAGAAAAACCCTCCAAAATGTTGCCAAAAACGGATTTAAGGCATAAATGGATTTGTATGTGTGAACCTGGCCTATGAATGACACAATGAAACCACAGAGAATTGTCTTCACATTGATTTTCTTGAAACTCATAATTTCTCGCAAACTTAGTTTGGACTGGATTCACGTGAATTGACCAAAAAAAAAACATCAGGCATGGAAAGGTGGCTTTCTCACAATCTCCTGCAAATATCACATCACATGGTGTAGCACAGCCAATCAGTGCAGCGCATTTTATGATTTTCACAGCATTGGGGTAGGAGGTCAGAGCGCAAAACTCATTCCACATAGGAAAGGAAAAAGGCTAAAATTGGATTATGCTTTACTACTACACTAATGTTGAAACACTTTGAAATTGACAGTGGTAGCCAGTCTGTGAATAGTTACCTGGGGTTAGGGTCACACTTCAGGTTTTTTTTCAAAACCTGATCCGGTTTTGAGCTTTTAAAAAGCTCAAAACCGGATCAGGAAACGCTCCTCATAGGAGCCTATTATAACAACCAGATTGCTTCACAAGCAATCCGGTTACTGCCTCCGGCTCTGCAGTCAGGGTGAAAAATCATGCAAGCTGCAGTGTTCGGAGCGGTTGTAAGCCCCACAATGTGGCAACCGGATTGCTCAGGATGTGTAATCCTGAGCAATGCGGTTACTGCATATACTTTGCTTATCCCGGCTGACGCCGGGATAAGCAAAGTGTTCTCTGTGTTTTTGAACTTTTAATTTTATTAAAAAATGTGGCTATACTGTCTCTAGGGGGGGCTCACTTCCCCCTAGAGACCTACCACCCACTCAGGTGGGCATATAATGATTTAATATCTTATGTACAGCAGCCGGCTTCTGTCGGCTGCTGTACATTTTTATGAATGAAGGCGCCGGTTCCTCTGAGAGCAGCGCACATACTATAGCTGCTGTAGGTATAGTATGTGCACTGTCCGAGGTCCTGAAGGCTTATACAGTAAGATCTATAGGCAGCGCTGCCCATACACTGCTAGTAAAGATGAATCCTGAAACTTAGGCCAGGGAAGATATTTTTTCTTTTGTACTCAATCCATGTGACTTTAGATTAGTGGAGCCCAAACTCTACAAAAATTGTTTTGCAAATTTTTCCAGCTATTGAATAGTATTCTAGTTCATTGACAACTTTCTTCTGTGTTCTTCTTTGTTCATACCATTATACACAAATATGTGTTGTGAAGGCTCGATTTTGACATATACTTGTTCTGTAAATAAAATAGGTTGAACACTCGCACATGATAATCATCAAATTATTTGAAAGCACCAAACTCTTATTGTACCTATGGACTTATTTGAAAACTGAATAATCAACATACTTTTTCAGTCACAAATGTGATATTGGATCATTTTTCCTATTTAAATATTACAAAGCCAAATATTTTTACTCATTTGTTTTATTTGGATCTCATTAAGGATGAGCGAACTGGACATTTAAAGTTCGGTGTTCATACCATACACAGACTTTACAAAACTTTATAGTGCTCGGATTCGAAGTTTGGGTGCTTTACGTATGCAAATCACTTTGCTCAGGTGATTATTGTGTATTATTGGTTCACATTGGGGGTAAAATCAGCATTATGAGATGTAGTGTGTATCCCCCAAAAATGGCGAAAGCCCACCCTCTCTCTCCTAGAAGTGTTTTTTTATGGCTGGCTGTATGTGGGTTGAGATCTGAACTGCCCAATCAGTAACTTCTAATGAGTTTCGGGTCAAGTATGGGTACAGAACACAACTTTATGAAAAGTCTGGCAGAAGTCCACAGGTTCACTCACCTTTATCTATTATGATGATGAGTGTAAAAATCTGATGTAATTTTAGCTAAAATGTATACAGAAATATGAGTTGCGAAAATGGAAATGCCCTTTATTTAAACCTAGATCAATTTGAAAGAATTCTAGTTGATCTAGGTTTAGATTAAGCCAAAGTTTACAAGTCATTTGCTTATCAGTTTTAGATATCTTCAGGTCTACTAACAGAAAAATGAAAAGCAAGAAGAGATAAAATTTTCATATTTTAAGAAACAAATTGCAGTATCAAAACTAAATTAGAAGTGGGAGACAGCAATTAAGTTTGTCCAATATGACTGCAGACTTCTGAATCTTCATAGCTTGCGCACCAAATGCTGGGAGGGTTCTCCAGAATGTATGTGTATATATACAGTATAAACATACATCTCCGGAACAAATTAAGAGTTCACTGCAAAATGTTCAGTTTCTCTGATTTTTCCCTTTATAGGTATATTTTTGAGAAAAATGTACATTATTGTTTTGTTCTATTTAACTACTGACAACATGTCTCCAAAATGCAAAGCTCAAAATTTAGTATTTATTTGCAGCAAATAAGAAATCTTCAAAATATAATAATATAAAAAAAGAAACAGTGCTTTCAGACCTTAAATAATGTAAAGAAAACGAGTTCTTATACCAACAAAAATACTCATATTTTAACTCAGGAAGAGTTCAGAAATCAATATTTGGTGGAGTAACCATGATTTTTCATCACAGCTTTCATGCGTCTTGGCATGCTTTCCACCAGTCTTTCACACTGCTTTTGGGTGACCTTATGCCACTCCTGGCACAAAAATTTAAACAGTTCTTCTTAGTTTGATGGCTGGTGACTATCCATCTTCCTCTTGATTACATTCAGGAGGTTTTCAGTGGGGTTCAGGTCTGGAGATTGAGCTGGTCATGACAGGGTCTTGATGTGGTGCTCCTTCATCCAAACATTAATAAAAGAAAGGGAAGGGAACAAGAGGCGCAATAGTGCCCTATCACTTATGACACTAGAAGTATGGGTGGTGTATAGGGAATTCACTCACCTATATCAGTTGTGAGACCCACAACTGGTATGCTGGCATGTAGTATTAATATCCTGATGGCTGCTGCTGGACCTCCACCGACCACACACACGTGGAACTGTAAGAAGATGTAGGGAAATCAAGGTGTACAAAAGTCCGCGCTGCCAAGGTCCACTTACTTCAAGGAACACACGGGTAAGTGATGTTCAAACAGGTTTCTTTCTTGCTTCCGACACGTTTCGGTGCCCTCCTGGCACCTTCCTCAGGGTTCCCTGAGGAAGGTGCCAGGAGGGCACCGAAACGCGTCGGAAACAATAAAGAAACCTGTTTGAACATCACTTACCCGTGTGTTCCTTGAAGTAAGTCGACCTTGGCAGCACAAACTGTTGTACACCTTGATTTCCCTACATCTTCATCCAAACATTGATTGACCTAACTGTGCAGCATGGGGCATTGTCCTGCTGTAAAAACAGTCCTCAAAGATGGGGAACATTGCCTGAGCAGAAGAAAGCAAATGTTTTTCAAATATAACCTTGTATGAGGCTTGATTAATACGTCCTTTGCAAAGATTAACCTGCCCATTTCCAGCCTTGCTGAAGCATCCCCAGATGTATATGTATGTCCACACATATCCCAACCACTTCATAGCTGTGCCCACTCAAGATAGCCCCACCCCTCCATAACCCCACCCTCCACAAACCACACCTCTTTATAGCTTCACCCCTCATGATAACCACACACCATTCATAGCTCCACCTCTCCATATAGTCCCATCCCTTAATGGGTGGGCTAACTAGAGGGGGTGGAGTCATATGTATCCATGCGGTGGCAGGACTGCATGGAGGCACAGAACTATGAAGGAGGCGGGGCTATGTGTGGACATACATACACACACACACACACATATATGGAGACTGCTTTATTTTATACTAGCTGTATGTCCTTTCTATTTACTGTTTGAATTTATGTGCAAAATAATTATTCTATTTTGTTATAACTAAGAAAAGATAATTACTATGCCCGGACACCTCATAGTGCCTATTCACTGTGTGCATGTGTGCGGTTATAATCACTCTTTTGACAGTTAGCCTGCATATTTATCAGATAACCTATAACTTACTCTGTATGTGATGAGCCCAGGGCAAGGGGTACTCAGACACCGGGGAGGATTTGATGGCTGTGATGGGGAATCACAGGTGTTCGGGTTCCCAGTTCCGTGCCCTGGCTGTCATTTGTTTGGTGGGGGAAATATTTACAAGGATTAAAAAGTATGTGACGCCACCTGTGGATCCCGGTAATTTGGATAACCGGCACTGCAGGCCAGCAGCTGAGGTGATGATGGGTACAGCTCAGTGTGGTACAGCTCCCCACAGGCAGAGCTTGTACGGGACGGACCGGTAAGGACAGGAGCAGAAGGAACGCACTATCTCTCCCGCCACCGGAGTCCGGAGCGTTACCCTCGTAGTCTTGGACTGATTATGGGCCTGAGAAGTGAGGTACCGTCTTGTGGCACCTACTGCTACCCGGTTTTAGAGGGCCCACGGCTCGTCAGTTTGCGGTCAGAGATGAACCGCTGACCGCCTCGGCATCTGTGTCACCGGTTTTAAGCCAAACGTTACCAGCCGGCTCCAACCAGTGCTGGTACGTCCCCTTCTGTTACGGGTCACTCTCCTGAAGATGTGTGATCTCTCCTGTCAGAGGGCTGTCAAGCCCGTCCTGACTGACTGCCTTCCCAGCACTGTCTCTGACGCTATTTGACTGAAAATCACTCTCACTTCCTGATTTTACTACTCCAACCTAGGCTCCACCTCCTTGGAACCCACTGTATAATAGTCTAAGGTGACCTAGTGTTGGGTGCTGACTTCGACTCCATAGGTTAAACTCAAACCCACAGCTACAGAGGCACTACAGATACTTGCAAGGTGTAATACCTCCCTGTGGGGCCTAGCCATAGGAGCGCCACACATGGAATAGAAAAAAACAGTGATGTTCCGTAGAATGGCTCACACAGAAATTCACAATGCAAACCCACAAGTTAATCTCAGGAGACACAAATACTGCACAAATACAGCGAGTATACTGTAGATATCGGAAAAATCCAGCACCGGACTCAGTTTATTAGCACAAAATCATAGTGTAGAGGGAACGCAGTCCCACACTGCTGGATGCGTTTTGGATAGCATCGTTTTTATACACATGCTGTAGAAAAAGGATGGTATCCAAAATGTGTCCAGCTTTGTGGGACTGCGTTTCCTCTACACTATGATTTTATGCTGATGAAGCACAAATAAAGCATTAAAAAAGGGAGAATTGAGTCTGACGCTGGATTTTTCCGATATCTATACTACTTGTTGGATTGCAGTAATCTAAGTCAGTGCACCTATGGCTTCAGGCAATTTCAGTGGTAAGCACATTCCTCTTTTCCCTATCCATTCTCAATGAACAAATACAGAGTCATGACTCAGAACGTTTTAGGCTAACATTCCATTGTGACATCACTGTTTTGATATTAATGGCAGGGTATTTTCACATGTTTGAATATAGTTGTTTCCTTAAGATTTAGTTTGTCTGGTGGTCAGAGTGAACATGCTCTTACAGGTATGTTCACTAATGTTTGCTCTGGCTCAGTTTTTTGTATGTATTGAATTTAGCACCTTGTTTTATTAAAAAATAGGAAGTGCCCCAGCCCCTGTTACTGAGCTGAGTACTTATATTGTCTCCCATTGCTGTGTGCCTATTTTGGGACCTGGGCCACTCTACACCCGGCTTTCATTGAGGTCAGTCGACACATGAGCAGGTTTTAAATTAGAGTAGATACCTTCCCGAAGTGAGTACACCTTGACGTTGGTGGGATGGCTTTGTACTTTTTTGCAAAAACGTATGTACTAAGTACCCCATTTTTTAATTGCACTTGCTTTTTACTTAGTTATTTATTTATTTATGGCAGGGTATTTTCACATGTTTGAATATAGTTTTTTCCTTAAGGTTTATTAAATCCACTAGTCTGCAGTCACTCCATGTGTTACTCTATGTGACTGAACACTAGTTAACATTCACACTGCACGAACTATACATTGTGAGGATTCGCCCATGTCAAAGACAGAAACGGCGGTCATGAGTATGTGATTTATATACTTCCTGCCAGAATCTGACTACATGTAAGTGCATTCAGCAAGGCCATGTACCTGTAGCCGGATTATTGACTGTATTACGCATATCACATACTTGTGACCACCGTTTCTGGCTTTGATACAGGTAAATCCTCACAACGCACAGTGCATGCAATGTTAGGATTACAAGTCTATAGTCACATAGAGTGATTGCAGACTTGTGAATTTAGGCCAATAAAACCCTTTAATGAGAAAGCATGTTATAAATAACTGTCATACGGTAAGGCTGGGGTCACACATAGAAATCCGTTTTTGGAAGTGATTTCCATGACCAAACCGTTTTTTATAGGGTGCTTTTTGAGCCTCCTACACCCCTGAACATTTTTGGACAGTCATTTTTTGACCAAAATTCTCAAAAAACGGATCTGTTTTTTTAAGGCACCCCAAAAAAACGGATCCGTTTTTCCATAGGGCCCATGTTAAAATTTTTTTTTTTTTTCTTAAACGGACCCCAAAAATGTTGCTAGCAACGTTTTTGACTCAAAAACAGACATAGCAATGTTTTTAAGTTCAGAAAAAAGCGGACAGAGTGTTTATTACATCCAATCCGTTTTTCTATCAGTTTTTGGACTTAGAAAAAAAAAATGCCAAAAATGAAGCCTAAAGCGGACCAAGGGCTTATGTGTGACCCTAGCCTAAAACAGACAATCAACTTTGGTAACTTGATAAAACAGTGATTACTTAATTCATATTCTTTTTTAAAGCTTGTCGATGTGTGATGAGAAGCAATGGGAAAAGTTTTTTTAAAGATATAGTGAAGGACATAGGCTAGGGTCACACTTGGGAGCCTGCATCCAGTAACTGGATGCATTACTGGATCCAGTTTTTCCCCTTGTCTGTTTGGAAGCATTTTTACCGGATCAGGTACTAGATCAGGTTCCCATAGGGTCCCATGTTAAAAAACTGATCAGGTTTTGCTAAAAGGTCAAAAAATGTTGCAGACCCTATTAAAACCTGACTTCTCAAAAACTGGATCTAGTAGACAGATTGCACTTTGGCACTTTCAGGATGAAAAACTGGATCCAGTAACTGGATTGCAAACCCAAGTGTGACCCTTGCCATAATTATTTGATCCCTTGCAGATGTTGTAAATTTGATGACTGACAAACAGTCTATAGTTTTAAGGGTAGGTTCATTTTAACAATGAGAGATAGAATATAAAAAATAAAATCCAGAAGATCACGTTGTCTAAATTATATAAATGCATTGCATTTTGATGAGAGAAATAAGTATTTGATCCCATACCAACCAATTAGGAGTTCTGGCTCCTACAGACCAGTTAGATGCTCCTAATCAACTTTTTACTTGCATTAAAGACAGCTGTCTTACATTGTCCCCTGTCTAAAAGACTCCTGTAAACACACTCAATCAGTCAAACTCTAACCTCTACAAAATGGGCAAGACCAAAGAGCTGTCTAAGGATGGCAGGGAAAGGTTCCTAGACCTGCACTAGGCTGGAATGGGCTATAAAACCATGAGTAAGGCTAGGGTCACACATACAGATTTTCCTAGCATTTTTGGAGACCTGCGTTTTCTGAAAACGCATGTAAAAACGCATGCCCCAATAGCAAAAACACATGTCTAAATGGCACATGCGTTTTTGCATGCATTTTTTAACAAAAGGCATGCGTTTTTAAGGGCTTTTTAAAGGGCACCACACCTAACAGCAAAAAAGCAGGCAAAAACGCAGGTGACCAAAAAACACCTAAAAAAAACGCATGGCATGTGTGACCCTAGCCTAAGACACTGGGTGAGAAGGAGACAACTGTTGGTGGAATAGTAAGAAAATGGAAAAAATACAAAATTAGGTCAATCGACATCGATCCTGGGCTCCATTCAAAATCTCACCTCATGGGGTATCCAGAATCATGAGTAAGGTGAGAGATCAGCCTAAAACTACACAGTGGGAACTTGTTAATGATCTCCAGGTAGCTGGGATCACTGTCACCAGAAAAAACAGTGGTAACACATTATGCCATAATGGATTAAAATCCTGAAGTGCTCACAAAGAGCCACTACTCAAGAAGGCACATGTGCAGGGCTGTCTGAAGATTGCCAATGAACACCTTGGTGATTCTGAGAGTGATTGGGAGAAGGTGCTGTGGTCAGATGAGACACAAATTGAGCTATTTGGCATTATCTTTCCATGTTTGGAGGAAGAGAAATGCTGCCTATGACCCAAAGAACACTGTCCCTGATGTCAAGCATGGTGATGGAAACATTATGTTTTGGGGGGGTTTCTCTGCTCAGGGCACAGGACGACTTCACCGCATCAATGGGACAATGGATGTACCGTAACATCCTGAAGGACAACCTCTTTTCCTCCTCCAGGAAAAATGGGTCGTGACTGGATTTTTCAGAATGACAAAGTCCCAAAACATAAAGCCAGGGCAACAAAGGAGTGGCTCAAAAAGAAGCACATTAAGGTAATGGAGTGGCCTAGCTAGTCTCCAGACCTTAATCTCATAGAAAACGTATGGTGGGAGCTGAAGCTCCAAGTTGCCAAGTGACAGCCTCAAAATCTTAATGATTTAGAGATGATCTTCAAAGAAGAGTAGACCAAAATTCCTCCTGACATGTGCACAAACCTCATCATCAACTACAAGAGACGTCTGACTGCTATGCTTGTTAACACGGGTTTTGCCGCCAAGTATTAAATCTTGTTTGCCAGAGGGATCAAATACTTATTTCTCTCTGCAAACTGCAAATAACTTTATATACTTTAGACAATGTGATTTTCTGGATTTTATTTTTGATATTCTACCTCTCACTATTAAAATTAACCTACCCTTCAAATTATAGACTGTTCATGTCTTTGTCAGTGGGCAAACTTACAAAATTAGCAAAATTATTTCCTTCACTGTACAAGTCACTTTACTTGGGCCAGATGGTAAGAGAATCTCAGCCCATTGAGAAGGAACGTTTAACTGCAAATCCACATTGATAATAATTCTGTTGCCAAATTAGTTAGAAGGAGGAAGAGCTGTTTCCTTTAGTCATGACCCTAATAGAATATTGTGAAACACAAATCAAAACCTTTGAATTATTTAAATGTGATATCAGCAATCAGCCAATGAAACCATCAGCCTAATGGCTCATTAATAAATCAGTTGTTTTCGCTGACAGCACACTAACACATTTTATTACATGAGAATTTTTTCATTAATATTTAGGTTTCTTTTTGCTGACTGATGATGTGGATAATAAAGCAGACATATACTTTTTTGGCCTATTTTGCAGTCCAAACTCATCCATTCATCCGATGAAACAGTAAAAAAAACACAGACAGCACATTAAAGCTATCTTAAGGTACACCTGGTGACGGGGCTGGAGATGTCGGCAGTGACGGGCGGGAGCGCGCACGTTTTTGGCGCCCCGCCAGCGTCGCCATCCCCCATTTACATGGGGCGACACCTCCAGCGTCGTGCCGGCGATCTGACAGGTGGCATCGCCGCTGGAGTGTCTCAAAACCCCAGCGGCGATGCAGGACAATGGGAGCCTATGGCTCCCATCGCCTGTCAGGTCAATGTGTACGCATCGCCCTATATCGGCCGCCTGGTTTCACATCACTGATGTGAAACCAGGCAACCTCTCGGAGGCGCCGACATCGCCCCATTACATTAGGTGATGTAGAGGCGATGTCGCCACTGATAGGCCACGCCCCTACATCGCCTATGTAATCGTCGGTGATGTCGCAAGGTGTAACGGGGCCTTAAGTTGTATCTGAATTCTATCCATTTTTTATTGACCGTTTTCATAAAACACTTCACAAATCACCATAAGGTTTTATTTTGTTTTTAATGAGTAAAGCAAATAAAACACAGTTACTAAGAATGAGCACTTGGATCACAAACTGCTGAGTTATTGGATCCAGCACATTGATGAAAATTGATCTATTTTTATGTGAGCAGGAAAAAAAAACGACATGGGAATTGTAGCTAATATTGAGTAGGTTTCTCAAGTGACCACACTGACCTGTTAAGCCTTGGATTTACTAAAATCAGAGGTATTGGACCTTTAGTAAGATCAATATCCTTAAGAGAAGTATGTTACAATTGCGTCTACCGTATTTTGTGGACAAGATGCATCCCAAATTTATAGCAAGAAAATAAAAAAAAATAATTAAATAATTTTTAATATTAAAATCTGAGTCTGATTTATAATCTATCCATAATCTATCAATAAACTAATTTTCACCATGTGGATGCTGCTTTCCTCTGTGTGCTAAAAGAGACTTGAAGTGCAGAAAGAGCTTACCTGGGGAAGGCTGCGGTGGTGGAGCGAGGACACAGGAGACATTGTCACGGGCAGTGTTGCGGATGTTATGGGTGGTGGAACGGCGGGTGTCAGTGCCTTGCTATGGACGGTGTGGCGGGTGTCTCCGGCTGTGCTGTAGCAGGTATCAGAGCAATTCTACGGATGGTGCTGTGGTGTATTTCCCTGCGATGCTGTGGGAAATGTGAGGCAGTAGCCAGTCCCAGCAATTGTGTTAAAATAAATGTTAGTAGTGCAGGCTTCAAGGAAGTGTGGACCAGAGGCTGCATGTGTGCAGATTGAGATCTCGGCTCATCCATTTTGCAGTAAGCTAATTGTATTTTTCTCTTTTTTTCTAATGTTCCCACTGCAGTACTGCAAGGCTATAGTCTTATTAATTGTTAATGTTCAAGTATGCAGCGTAACAACTTTTTTTAGTCTTGTTTTTTTCTGCTAGCACCTGTTCACATTGCTTACTGTGGCAGTCAGTCTTTTGTTTAACAACTGGATTATAAGACGTACCCCCATTTTACTCTCAAATTTTTGGGAGGAAAAGTGTGTCTTATAATTAAAAAAATACTTTATATAAAAGGAATACGTGTAGCCTAACTGGAATATAAAATTATGATTTGCAAAGCACCACTGTTCTTTGTAGTCCTGTGTAGGCTTCTAAAGGTTTGTGCCCACGATCAGGACATGCTGCATTATAGACATAGTGTTTTTTCTCTTGCAAAGACATTACTGTTCTCTGCAGGAGAACTTAACATATGTGTACCGCTAATGCCCCCGTGCTATGCTACCTCCCTACAGCAGGGACCCTGTCTTCCTCATTGTCATGGCATGGCTGCAAATTTCCTTTTCCCTACTCAGCTGTCCACATAGTCCTCGGCAGTCTCTTGCTTACAGGGCCTGTACATGCCACACAGCTCTCATGGTAGCACACCAAGGGTGCACAGTCATGCCCCTGCCCTTAAAGGGCCCGGGCTCCATTACCAGGTAGTGCCCCATGGCATATGGCACTGGGTATATAAGAAATCCTTCCATTAGGGGAGGTGCCTGTTCAATGCCATTAGTTAGTTTATTGTTGTACTGCTATCTAGTTGTCATATCCTGTACCTGTGTCCACTACCTGTCACAGTGTCCTGCCTTTCCATATCTGACTATTCTGCCATGCTCTTAGTTCCCAACTGCTCCTACTACTCTGTCTGCCAGGCTGCACCTTTCTACACTTGTCTTTGCCAGTCTCCATCACTGATTTACCAGCCTGCCATACCAGAGACTGTGCCTGCTATACCAGTGACCTTGCCTGATTTAATCCCTGCCCTGGGGGTAAGCTGCCACAGTTCATTCTGTTGTACAGTGGGTCCACTACCCCTCACTTACCCATGTGAGCATTACAGTACGTGCCCACTATCAGGAGACTGAGCACAGCATATTTTTCCTGGATGCTCCCACTGAGAACACTTGTGTCTCCGCAAGAATAAATTAACATGCTGTGGCTCGGGAAGCGCAGGTCAGTTTATGCTGCATAAAAAAGAAGCATAGTGGTTATGGGATTTCTATAAGTCCCATCCAAAGTGCCTGTGCTATACAACACAGCATTTTGAATGCAGTCAAAACACCCTGAGCTCAAAGAGATGCTAATCCTGATCGTGGGCACTCATCCTAAGAGTACCCTAAAATCCATCGCATAATGGATTTTCCATCCCTATTTTTCAGACAGATAATCATATTACATAATAATGCATATTACAGTACCGGCATTGTATAAGAGATCCTTTGGATGCAGATAAAATCTGTACAGTAAATAGACTGGTGCAATAAATTTATTATACAAAGCCTGTTAATTTAGGCTGCACCTTTTCATTGCAATACAGAGGGTGAATTCTTCATTAGAACCTCAGTGTTTCCAAATTGGTGTCTGGAACAAAATCACAATTTGGTGTGGATTTTATGTTTTGATGACAGAAAGTACCCAGTGAGAATGTCGTATGGATGTTCTCTAAGTATTGGTATCCTATTGGTCCAATAGAGCTTTGTTAGCAATATAATTAAGACACCCACATTAAAATATATAAAGGATGATAGAAGAATGTCTATTTTTTGTTTTTTTTTTGTAAATGTGAAAATGCTGGGTAACTTGTACAGGTGCATTTATACCAGCCAACAAGTGATATAAACCATTGCTGATCTGGTAATTAATTGAATTATTCATTTTATTTATATAGCGATAATAAACTCCATAGCACTTTACAATTTAGCAACATAGAAACCAATTGACGGCCAAGTCAAGCTGACCACATTTCCCATACACAGAGAAGGATCAATATACAGGTCATTCCCTGAGGAAGGAGCTGGGTATTAGCTCCAAAACGCGTCGGAAAATAAAGCAAAGGATTACTTGGTTCAAAACATTCCTGTGTTTTTGATACTTTATTGGAGCAGCGGCGCGGACTGAAAGACACTTGGTCCCTGATAGAGTTTCACCCCCACACTGTGGAAGTGCGGTCCCTGCTGCAGCTGCTGTGTTTGAGCGATCAAGCTGGTTGTGGGCTACACAACCGAACCAGGTGAGCAGTTCTAATGACTGTATGAGATTTATGTCTTTTAATTAGGATAAGACCCTATGCGCATTCTCGTTTTTTAGATTTTCAATATACAGGGTGGGCCACTTAGGGTCGCTTCATACTGCAGCGTGATCCGGTCTGGGTCTGTCCGGGAGGACCCTGACAGCCGCGGACTGGATCAGCACACAGGACTAGAGGGGCTATTATGCCCTCCGGTCCTGTGTGCAGCGCACGCAGCTGCAGACGCTGACAGGTCAGGAACGCGGTGCCCGCGGTCCTGACTTATCAGCAGAGGGAACTGCGTGCGCTGCACACAGGACCGGAGGGCATAATAGCCCCCCAGTCCTGTGTGCAGATCCGGTCCGCGGCTGTCTGGGTCCTCCTGGACAGAACCGGACCTGATCATGCCGCAGTGTGAAGCGGCCCTTATATAGATGCACCTAAATAAAATGGGAATGGTTGGTGATATCAACTTCCTGTTTGTGGCATATTAGTATATGAGAGGGGGAAAACTTTTGCAGATGGGTTGTGACCATGGCGGCCATTTTGAAGTTGGCCATTTTGGGTCCAACTTTTTTTTTTCAATGGCAAAAGGGTCATGTGGCACATCTAACCTATTTAGAACTTTATAAGAAAAACAATGGTGTGCTTTGTTTTAACATAACTTTATCCTTTCATGAGTTATTTACAAGTTTATGATCACTTATAAAATGTGATCAAAGTGCTGGCCATTGTGTTGGATTGTCAATCCAACCCTCTTCTCCCAATCTTGACGCACTGATAGCAACACCGCAGAAGAAATGCTAGCACAGGCTTCCAGTGGTCCATTGTTTCAGATGCTGCACATCTCATATCTTCACAGCATAGACAATTCCCTTCAGATGAGGCAAACATTTTTTGTAAATGAAGTTAACAATCAAAACCAGCGCTATTGGTCTGACACTAACCCACAGTGGATAGATCCCTCCAAGACTGTTGGAACACAAAAATTTATGGTATAGTGTGGTATATGAGGTACAAAGATAGTGGGGCCATTCTTCATCAATGGAAACCTCAATGCCACTGGATATCTAAAAATGCTACATGATTCAGATATCCAGTGTCATTGAGGTTTCCATTGATGAAGAATGGCCCCACTATCTTTGTACCCCCTATAACACACCATACCATCAATTTTTGTGTTTCAACAGTCTTGGAGGGATCTATCCGCTGTGGGTTAGTGTCAGACCAATATCGGTGGTTTTGTTTGTTAACTTTACCATTCACAAAATAGTTTGCATCATTACTCATCTGAAGGCAATTGTCTATGCTGTGAAGATACGAGATGTGCAGCATCTGAAACAACGGATCCTGGAAGCCTGTGCTAGCATTTCTTCTATGGTGTTGCTATCAGTGTGTCAAGATTGGGAGAAGAGGGCTGCATTGACAATCCAATACAATGGGCAGCACTTTGAGCACATTTTATAAGTGCTCATAAACTTGTAAATAACTCATGAAAGAATAAAGTTACGTTAAAACCAAGTACACCATTGTTTTTCTTATGAAATTTTCAATATGTTTGATGTGTCACGTGACCCTCTTCCCATTGAAAAAAATAAAGTTAAATCCAAAATGGCCAACTTCAATATTGCCGGCATGTTCACCACCCATGTGGAAAATTTTTCCCCCTCCCATATACTAATGTGCCACAAACGGTAAGTTGATATCACCAACCATTTCCATTTTATTTAGGTGCATCCATATAAATGGCTCATCCTGTACATCCTCTGTGCATGAGGTGGCAGAAAAATGACTCCATTGTGACAGTAGTGCGCCTCGTTGCGAGGGCATCCATGGTTCAGATATGTTTTTTCTTTGGGACGTCTTTACCACCAGCTTTTGAAATTCGCATGTGCTCAGCTGGTTTTGAGAAATGTTTTTTAAATATAGAAATAGTCAATAGAATAGATAATATTGTAGAAAATGATAGTGACCGTTATATACCTAAAAACTTTATTTGGAAAACTATAGTCAGAGATCCACAAATGAAAAACATTTTTATTAAATTATACCGTTAAACATATTAAACACAACAAAGATCTGCTTCCTCAGGCTCCTCTAATAAACATGTGTCAGACGCCCGAATATTATTAAATAATGGAAAATATAATTTAAAGATTAAAAAGATTATGCTGCCATCAAAGAAAGGGCATGGAATATATGAGGAGATTATGAGCGCAGCCTGCTGATAAATTGCTCTTGCAGGAGATCTTCTTGTGAACAGTTTTTTCTGAAAAACAAAATATGACCAGTTACTAGTATTCACGGTGACTCCTTGTTATTTTTTCTATCTTACTGTGACACAGAAATTCATTGAGAAATTCATGAAAATTAAAACAAACTGCTATTATTTTACCATAGTTTCAGTTCAGGAGACAACGTTATTTATTACATTCTACCTATCCTTTAAAGGGGAATTCCGGGGAGATTTTTTTTTTCACTTTCCCTGACCTCCTACATGATGGAGTAGAGCTGGGCACTACAGTTCTAGGACCTATAAATCGCTTACAAATCTATAAAATCATATCTGCTCCTCAGCTCTCACCCCTCCTTTCGGGGACTGAGAAATTCAGTCACGCAGTGTGCTGATGTTTCAGGGAACAGAAAGCTTTCAAGATGATGGGGAGGGGACACCATGGCAGTCCTGAATCAATCAATGTAGTGCTTTGCTTCTGCTCCTAGCCTGATACATGACAGCACATATTATGAACTATCGTATCATTGTACAGCAAAAGTGGCGGATGGAGGATTTCTAATAAAAGGACTTTCGAGTCAGCAGAGTCCCTAGCCTTGATTTGAGCGCCTAGCACGAGACCGTGCAAATTGTATCCACATATCTTATCTCTACTGGAGAGCACGGCTGGAGCAGCTCGCTGAGACTTGAGGACCTGCAGACCCAGTTAACGATTCACAACTTAGGACCTGTCTACGTCAGCGCTCCCGGTCACATGGGGCGCTAGCAGGCGGGGTTACAAGAGGAAGGGAGCGGGGACGCCGACACTCCCGGGACGGAGCAGCTTAAACTTCTCTCC
This sequence comes from Allobates femoralis, assembly GCA_033576535.1. NCBI lineage: Eukaryota > Metazoa > Chordata > Amphibia > Anura > Aromobatidae > Allobates > Allobates femoralis. The sequence goes on from JARQOC010000006.1 coordinate 104,834,092, forward strand.
ACAACACCGCAGAACTTGAATACAGGAGAAAGGAGACCTCAACCGCTTTCAAAATCCACACCATTGTTGTGCGGGGATTGCACAACAAGAATAGGTTAGTGAATATTTAATTAAATCATCCCCCGTGGTAATTAATGATAATGCACTATTGCGCCCCCTACATTTCTTTTGTCTTTTATTGTACAGCAAAAGATCACAGCATAGATTTATATCTGCTTAGTGACATGATTGCTATTTGAAGGGAGAAAACCCCTTTTTATACATTACATATGATGGCATATCAGGGGTAGGAATTTAGTGTGACCATTGACCGTCGGCCATACAGAAGTGTGAGAGGGCGGGAATGTAAGATGATCTACACACTTCACACACCTGATCTCTGCATGAGGCTGAATTTCTCTGTCCTCTAAAGGAGGGGTGAGAGCTGAGGAGCAGATAGGATTTTATTGATTTATAAGCGATCTGTAGACCCTAGAACTGTAGTGCCCAGCTCTGCTTCATCATTTAGGAGGGCATGGGCAGTTAAAAAAATGTTATCTCCCTGGAGTTTCCCTTTAAGTACAATTTCTGTGGGAAAAATACTGTACTTAGAAAAAACCTATGCAAGCAAAGGGAAAATTCCATTACAGAGGGATTCCAGAATATCTTTAAAGACAAAAGTCCTTTTAAAACGTTAGATTCGGTTTTTAAATATCACCAGTAATCATAAAAGTAAAGATTAAAATAAATATAATACTAGAGACTGGGTTATTGCACTATAACATTAGGGGAATACACTAACAACTGCAACTGATTGGTAATTGAAAATCTGTATTGCTTTTGTATGTTAATGTTGTCAAAGTCATAATTTGAAGCTTTGGAACCAAAACAAGAACCTGTAGTAGAACTAAATCTTAACTATAAAGTGCTACTATTAAAACTATTATGTACATACTGTATGTGGCAGAAGATGTGATTGATAGTTTTGTACTTTCTGTAGGTTTTCTACCAGCTTAAAATGGTTTTCCACTGCTCAGGCAACACTTTCTCAATTTAAGTGCTTTCCCCAGTTAAAATAACACCACCCACACTCATCTCCGGTGCCGGAGCCATTCCAGCTATGTCAGCACTCACCTCTCCCGGGTCTCATGACCTGGGGCTTCATTCTTCTCACCTTTGAAAAAATTAAACATCAAGAAGAAGTCAGAGCTACAGCTGACTATTCATTTCCTCTTGATGTTTGATACATCCCACGGTGGGAAGAGGGAAACCAGTGTTGCTTGGGCGCAAAGGCTCAATTGACATAACTAATTTTTCCAAAAATAAGACATCCCACATCAGGTTTTTGTTGCGTTTTGACGCAATATGTTTTTTCAGGTGCGTTAACGCATAGAAACGTGGTAAAATGCATGTATTAATGCACCCATAGGCTTGTATGGGGAAACGCATGCAAATACATTGCAAACGCAATGCAAAACACAGCTGCGTTTGAATGCATGCACTTTTTACCCAGCGCACAGGAAATGCTGCCAGCAACGTTTCCTGTGTGCTGGGTAAAAAGTGCATGCATTCAAACGCAGCTGTGTTTTGCATTGCGTTTGCAATGTGTTTGCATGCGTTTCCCGGTACATTCCTATGGGTATGTTAAAGCATGCGTATTACCACATTTCTATGAGTTAACGCACCTGAAAAAACGCATTGGGTCAAAACGCAACAAAAACCTAATGTGCACTTACCCTAAGCCATCCTCCTTTTTTCCCACTGACACCTGCATAAAAATACTCAGTGCAGTGTCACTATTAGCTGATGAGTACAGTCCTGGCTCCCCCGTCCTTAAAACAATAAACTCTTATACTCACCTCATGCTCCGCAGGGCTTCAAATGCTGTCAGGACCTGTACCTCCAATTCATAGAGCCCATGTGACCCGCAACCAATCAGCTCTTGGAGTTAGTATGTCTCCCCTTCTCACTTTGGGAACTGATTGGTCGCGGTTCACAGGTCTTTGAATAAATGACTGATATTGAAATCTTCTTGCAGTCTGATGGACCTGTGAACCCCAGTCAATCAGCTCCCAGAGTGAGAAAGAGGGACATACTGACTCTGAGATCTGATTGGTTGTAAGTCACATGTACAGGTCCTGTTTTGTACTGTTTACAATTAAAGGATGTGGACTGAATCCTGCTGCCTCCGGCTCCTCTCCATGGCTAAGTAAGCTATGATACTGGGTCCTTTTCCAGGTATATGTCCCTGATCCTGGTGTATAGCCCCTATCCTGTAATATGGCCCTCATACTGGTATATACCCTGATCCTGGTGCATAGCCCCCATGCTGTAATATGGCCCTTATCCTGGTATATGGCCCTGATCATGGACTTTATGGCCCTAATTTGTGTGAATGATTTTTCCCAACCAAGAATAAGCCCTACATCAAAGGTAAGTCGTAGCCTTTTTTTCCAGATGCCAAAACAAAGTAAGATTGTGTCTAAATTTTGGTAAAATATGGTAAAAACATCCCAGGAAAACGAATGCTGACACCACTAGAATGGGCCAGCACTAGAGGTGAGTATAAGTGTTATTTTAATATTGAAACAAAGAGAGAAGGGAGCGCACATAGGGTCTTATCTATGATGATAACTCAATACCCCCCGATTAGTGTGACTCACCTTTTTGGGTTGTGTGAGTCACAACAAACTGCAAGAGACTTGTTATCCTGGTTGCTGCAGACACCTGGTGAGGGAGAAATCCGTTTGTGTAGAAAAAAAGCCCAGGTTTAGATTCCGCGTAGACCACAAAGCAGGAAGGGTAGGTTTGATGTCTGTTTATTGAGCTAACGCGTTTCACAGCAGGACCTGCTGCTTCCTCAGGGCAAACCTGATTTGGTTTGCCCTGAGGAAGCAGCAGGTCCTGCTGTGAAACGCGTTGGATCAATAAACGGACATCAAACCTACCCTTCCTGCTTTGTGGTCTACGCGGAATCTAAACCTGGGCTTTTTTTCTACACAAACGGATTTTAATATTGAAAAATATGCTGATTTAGAGGGGGTGGTCTATGAAGTGGACAACTAGTTTAAGTAAGCCTATTGACTTTTCTCAATTAACTCTATCCTTTTCTTTGATGTGCTGGAGTGCAATATATTGACTGTTACATGCATCCTGCATCCTGCTGCACAATCAGTCGGCCACCTCCCCTCTGCTGTATGATTTGCTTTATTCAGGCACCATAGGGGCATGTGCCTGGTAGACTTTTTTGCCGGAAAATTGGTGATCTTTCAAAAAGGTTCCATATAGGAAAATAGAAGAGCTCCATTATACCATATTGTAAGTTGCGGCATGATGAGTATAAATTTATGTGTCAACATTTTAATATTCTAGTGAAAGGCTTAATTTTGTTCTACAATAAATCCAAGTTTACAAAATTAAAAAAAAAACAATTATGAGTCTGGCCTACAAGAAAGATAAAAAATGTGTATGTTGGCAATCATTTTCTAGCTACTGTTTAATCATCTTCATTGTCATCTTCACTTCATATGAATAAATATGGTGACAATCATCTTATATGCATGGAGCCTTCACTTCGCATTATTCTCCTTTTTATAATACGGGTGCAAACTTTTCTTTGAAGTAATACTCATTATATTTTCCCTGCATTTAGTTGTGTTTATTGGAAAGTCCTGCAAAGTTTTACCATGAAAAATGAAAATCAAGTCAAGAAAACAAAGGTTTTAGCAAATATGACCATTACTAAAGAGTTTCATAAAAGATTGCATGCCATTGTGAATTCAAGGACACGGACTTCTCAATTTATAGTCGGACGGCTTTGTCAATTTTTCCAGTTTATTCATGTGCTGAAAAGATAGGTTTCACATAACATGATTATCTGTCAAGATCCTGTGGGTCTAAGGTGGGTATTATCACATACAAAGTAAATCATATCTTAATATATATTCAATTGTATTTAATTCAGAGTTAAGCATGTTTAGTCATTGCTGGAATGTGTATATTGTGCATAAAAAGCAATAAATTATATGTGGGTGGATGAAATATGCAGAAAATGGTGTAATTATATGATTATATGTTAGAACACTGGCATCACAGCAATGCGGCAATTTCTCAGGTACTAATATAGACAGTTTTGCCACTCTGCATTCTAGACTAGTGATTAAGTGTACCTTTTACAAAACAGTAAAAAATATATTTGTTATCATTAAACCTTCTTAAATTGTTTGAAAGTTCCTTAAGAATATGAAAATAATGAAAACTCCCCCATCACAAAATCACCTGTTATTCCAGCAGCCTCAACACTGAAGCTTGTAGTCATAACATGTGGTGCAGAAAAGACAGTTGATTTAAAGGGAATCTGTCAGCAGGTATTTGCTATGTAAGCTGAGGACAGCATGCTGTAAAGGTTAAAAAACAACAATCAACTGTATCTTTCTTATCAGGCTGTATTCTATTGGTTATGTAAACCATACAGTAGGTTTTATCGCCTGGTGATTACTACTGCGGTACAGGACTACTTTGTCATGCGTATGTCAGTCTGCCACATCCCCTGCTGTGACTGATACCTCACTATCAATGTAAAACCTCTATTCTGCTTTTTTTTTAAAAAAAATGCTTTCATTGTTAAAGAAGGGCTGCAGCCAATATTCTATGGGGTATAGGATTCAGGGTTTCTTTGACTTCATTAGCTTGCTGTCAGATGACGTAGAAAAAACCCTGCAGACAGATTTGCTTTAAGAAGTGAAAAATAGGGTTAATTATTTTAGAAAATATCCTATTTTTAGAGATATTTCAAAAAATCAAAGTATGTTCCTCTGCATTGCCTGCAAGGTTTTCCACTATACTCAATCAGTTCTTCCACTGTACACTATAAGAGGGACCTTAGGTCCTGCACAGCACCGCTGATCTTCCGTCCTGCAAGTTAACTGACACAGACACTTCTCTGATGTAAGCTTATCAATATGCTCAAGAAGCAGACATCAGTCAGGGACAGTGCAATCACATAGGGGGTGATACACTGTAATGTCGGGGCTGAGATGGTGCAAGACCCTCATGGACCCAACACTGTATCCCCATCCCTGAAATCAGCGCCACAGTGATCTTTTGTTTAAGGGAGGGGCAGAAACTGAGGAAGTGACATTCTGTGTGGGTATACGAGGATGCACTGGGGTACTCACACAATATGGTAGGAAATAGAAAAAACACATTAGCTGTTAGATAGTCTAGTTAGGGAACCGTATGAAATTATTAAGGCAAGTACTGTATATTAGAAAAAAGCTTACATTATAGAAATAAATTAGATATAATGTTAAAAGAAATACTTTGCCTTGGACTAACCCTTTAACAGGCATGGTACAAGGAGATGCATATATTGCAGAATATGCTTCAGTAGGATTCAGCAAATACTCAATTGGTTTAAAAGGAGTCGTTAAGGTTCGAAACACGTCAACCAATATCGAACTTGCTGGGACTTGGTGTATCACACTATAAAGAAAAGAACATTGTACCTATTGTGAAATATGTAAGACGCTAGATAATATTTTGAGTCTGTTTTTCTGAATCTGGCACAAGGTGTCTTAAATTTGAGTAAGGTACAATAAATCAAGGGCATGTCTCCACCTGATGAAGACAGGCACCCTGTCGAAACGCATAGTGGAAAGTAAAGGGTAATAAAGGTTTTTAAATACGCTCATCTGAGTGTTTTAATTTGTGCCCATTGCCCCAGCACTCCTAAAAGACCGCTACATCATATCTTGTACTCTGACTGTCACTGTCAGTCTCATTCTGTTTGTCACTCTGGGCAGATGCTTGTCTGTTCAGAGCGATGGAGCAGAGCTGAATCTGCTCTGCCTGTGGACTATAGGGTTTTTTTGTAATTAAAGATGGAATCCCTAAATTTTTTTTTTGTTTTATCTCTCATAAAATAATTTTGTCTCTGTGTTTTTTTTAATGTATACTAGAAATGCATAGTAGCCAGGTCTAATTTGGCTTGATACTATGAAATTCAAACTTAGTACGAGCAGAGAACACATATTTGGTATTAACCCCATTAGTACCCAGCGTGCCACCCCCAACAAGGGCTGCTGGAAGAGCCAAGTAAAGTGACTGGAAATGGTGCTAGGATGAATTCACCATTTTCAGAGGCAGCTGTGGGCTACGGTTTTCAACATGGGGGGCCCAGAACGTTTGGGCCATGAGAATCCCAGCCCCCAGCTGACTGATATTACCTGGCTGGTGATCAAAATATGGTGGGAGCCAACACATTTTTTTTTTCAATTATTATTTAATAATTTAACAATTGGGCTTCACTGTATTTTGATTGCCAGCAAAGGTAAAGTCAGGCAGCTGGGGGTGGCAGCCCATATCTGTCCGCTTTATCTGTGCTGGGAATCAAAAATACCACAGAGCACTTCA